>CALSBZ010006684.1:277926-290899 GCA_943591055.1 Gobionotothen gibberifrons
GGGGGGGGGGGGGGGGGGGGGGGGGGGGGGGGGCAGTTTCCCTGTGATGTTTTTATTGGCCTCAGCAGATGGCTTCCCTCAGTCTCTGCTTTGTTATGGTGGCCATCTTGCTCTGAGGGTCAGGGTTAACAATAGTTGCCAATAGCTGTAGGACACAAAAGCTTTCGCTGCTCCCCAAAAAAGAGTTTCCTCAGTTACCAAACGCTGTAAAACTAACAATGCTGTACAATTTAGTGCTTTTACGAGATGCCAGGACTCTACCGCTTGTCAGGTTCTGGCACAATTGGGGAATCCTTGTCTTGTATGAGTCAAGTTTGGGATGTTTCCAAGCTGAGTAAGTCAGAATTTTGTAGAAATACCAAATAACCTTTTAAACACCAGCATCTACACTGAATAGCCTTGGGGCTGCACACAATGAAATGGGACAGCCTAAAAGCCTTCCCTATTTTCACAGTGCAACAGTATACTTATATTATTCTTTGCAATATCCACTTTCCTCTTTAGTTTTGACAACCCCTGTCTCCCCAACCCCCCCCTCTCCTCTTCGATGTGCGCTCTCTCTTCATATCGTCCATCTTGCCTCTCCCCCCGTGATATCCAAAACCCTTCCCAACCTAGAGAAAAATGTAACTGTAAAACTAGGAGGCTCTATACATTCTTTACAGCCCCCCCCCTCGCCCCATGCAGGATTTCTGTTCTTCATTTCTGTGTTGGCTTTTAGTAAGGAGAAAATAATCAAGAGGGGGAGGACGGGAAAAAAATTGGTTGATGTTTCCCCTCAAACATGTGACCTCTGCTCGGCTCACAGCTGAAAATAATTTGGGCCTACAGGCCAGTGGACGTATGACGCAAACCCTCCCCCTCCTTTTGATGGGGGGGGCTAAAGACAAAGCAATTGATGGATGTAAGTTGAGCAAAAAGAAGTTGAAAAATGAACCATTGTACTTTAAGTAGACATCTTGTCAGACGAGACCACAGCATTTCCGCCGTGTCCATTTGTTCTTTCATTCTGCGAAGAGAAAAAAGAAAAGGAAAAGCCCAGAGCCGTTCCAAAACACTGGACCCAGAGGGCCAATTATGTTGTTAACTCAGGGAAGAGTTCAGCTATTTGGCTGCATTTTTCTACGTAATCTTCTGAAATTGTGGCATTTCTTCTGACTGCCAGTTGGGACAACAATTTGTGGAATTTGGCTGAAAAAGGCTCACATTCCCTCCATAGTCAGGGGGCAAGGGAGAGAAGTGTCAAAGTTAGCTAATGCAGGTTTATTGGGAGAGGATTGAAGGGGGAGGGATTGGGCCCAGCCGTGCTCAGGAAATGTTTAACGGCCTACGGATACCCTAAAGTATCCCAGCACATCTGGTCTAATTCACACACATCACTGAGTTGGTCTGCAGTCAGGACTTTTTGGCGGGATGTGGGATCTATAGGTGTGTTATTATACGAGTTTATTTTGTGTGTGGGTATGCAGCCGGGTGGCAAAGCATGTATCGGTGTCTCTGTGAATTTACTTAAGAACACATGTGAATATCTGCCAACAGAAGTTAACCCTAACCCCCCCCCTCTCTAATGTTAACCACATATGTGTCAGACTGATGCTAGGCCCATGCCAACCCTCCACCATCTTTAGGGCCAAGTCACGTGCCTTTTGCTAGCGGCTCTCATTCAACGGTTACTTACGGATAGTCTTGCAATGGCTCCAAGTGGATCTGGTTTTATTATATGCTGACAAATGGACCGGATAATAAGTTCTCCCCTTAAAGTCGCCTTGGCATCATTTGTCCTAATGAAGAACAGAGGGAAATGTGCAGTGCTGGAAGACTTTAAGGAAGTGATATCCTAAAATGAGAGGATCCGAAGTGCAAAAACAAAACGTGTGCGCAGTACTTAAAATCACTTCTGACGAGTACGAAAAGCCTGAGTGATAAGCTTTAAAAAGTTGAACTCAGTGCCCTTCTTTGTCTTCTAGTTGCCAGTGATGTTTTTCTAATGG
Organism: Gobionotothen gibberifrons; assembly: GCA_943591055.1. Lineage (NCBI taxonomy): Eukaryota > Metazoa > Chordata > Actinopteri > Perciformes > Nototheniidae > Gobionotothen > Gobionotothen gibberifrons. The sequence goes on from CALSBZ010006684.1 coordinate 279,918, forward strand.
GGCTTGTTACAATGTGTTTTTAGAACATTCCATACTTTTTCCATATTGCCCCATAGGAGCTGGGGTTTACGCGCTTGCCATTGTTAAAGTTTTGTTTTCATCCAATTCTATCAAGTGTGGTTTTTTTTTTTTTGCCAGTTTTGGGGGGATGGCGTGCAACCTGTGAGGTCTGAGTTCTTCTAGCCAGAGAAATGATAGGTTTGAGCCTTTTGGTAGTTTACATTCACACACTAGAGTTAGATTTGTTTTCTAACCCTAAGGGAGTACTGTGGGAGCAGCTCTTCTTTTCACTTAGATTTCATTTGTCTGAACCTGTTTTTATGTATCATCTGCATAGGTAAAAAATACATTATTTCCAACCCTCCTGTAACAGTTTGACTTTTAAATGTTTGTGTTTGCAACCTACAAACTGAGATATTGGTCTGTTTTGCATTCTCATTTGTTTAGAGAAACTTTTACCATCCACACAATGCATTTAACACTTCAAATAAATATATTGTGCTTATTGTCGGTGTCTTTCTCTGTGTGCAGGATGCCAGCTGCTAGCACCATGACCGGAGGGAGGGCCCTGCTGCTCTGCACAAACACTGACAACTGTATCTACCAATCAGTCAACGGGTAGGTGCCTCAAAAGTCAATCAAATATTCAAATCATTTCTGATTCAGTAGTTGAAATAATCACAGTGTACATATCAGTGCTTCAACCAATACTAGGGGGATGTCTCTTTTTGTAAATAATCAAAGTGTCCTTGAATCAGGTTTTCAGAGCCACCACTTAGAGTGAAGCTTTTTTAAACATCAGTCTCTCATTGCCATAATTACTGATTCTTCTAAAAATGAGACAATGGTCTAGACAGAAAGAATCCTTGCAGCACTGGCTGGTATTTCTATTGTTTCTGTTTTATTTTGTGAGATTCTCCTTGCTGTTGCTTACCATTGCAATTCTTTTATTTTTAAACTTGAGACAACAGTTCCTCCTGATTTATACGAAAATGTTATCCAGCGATATGCAGGGAAATAAAATCAGTTAGTGGAGTAGGAAAGTGGTCGTCATTATTTGTTTATACTGTCGTAAGAATGCAAGGTTATATCGTATTTGTGAAAGTAAAAGTCCTATCCAATTTATATATTGACCAGATGACTTACGGTTTAAGCATTTGCTAAAGTTGGATGAAATTATCATCAACAAGTATAAATGCTTATACTAAACTGATACAAAAAATGATAGGATTTTGATGCCGTCTCTCATTCCAAGCTGTGGCTGCGAGGGAGTGCGGTCGTCTTTCAACCAGAAGGTTGTGGGTTCGATCCCAGCCTATGCAGCCAACATGTCGATGTATCCTTGGGCAAGATACTTAACCCTGAGTTGCTCCCGATGGCATGGCCAACGGTGTGTGAGTGTGTGTGAATGTTAGGTCCTAGAGTAACATACACTGTTCTGTATGAATGGGTGTGAATGGGTGAATGACATGTAGTATGTGAAGACGCTTTGAGGGGTCTTAAAGACTGGATAAAGCGCTATATAAGTACAGTCCATTTACCATTTACCACAGACATGCAAGACATGAAGATGAAGCCATAACATATACTTACTGTGTTATATCTAATGACCCTTTTGCTTTTAGTTGGAAACTAGCAGATGTTCAGAGTGCTGAAGAATGCAAAAAAGTGTTGCTTGGGCCTACATATCTCTTTTCCCACCCTGAAGCTCTGTACTGCTCTGAGGCAGGCTGGAGACTCCCCTCTCCATGCGGGTCAGCAGAATAACAATAGCAGGGCAGGAGTGCAGGGCAGAATTAGCCATCTGGCATCTAGTTACTGTTCCTGCCCCCCCCTCCTGCTGCCACTGTCTCATGCCTCTTTGACCACTCTCCATAGTCCCTTCTGTCATCCTTGCAATATTCATTAGTTCTATTTTAATTAAAATGAGGGGATTTCGGTTTGTGACAATAACAGGGATTGTGGGAGGTTTCAATGTCTGTAGTTTTGTCTGTACCCTTGCTCATAATGTTCTGTACATTTATCGCTGGAAATAGTCAAAAATGGATTTGCCGGGACATTAAAATACTCTTTATCTCTGTTATATTGTCCTCCCCATTTCCAACCCTTTCTCATATCCTCTGATCCCGTGTTAGCTCAGCTGGTTGGAGAAGACGTTGTGTGTCCTTCCGCCCTCAATAACACTCATCTTCATGTTCCACCCATACTGTCTGTCTCTCAGTCTCTCGTTGTCTCTTAATCACAATCAAGTGTTTTTTGAGACGAGGTGAAAAACATTATTAATTTCCTCCTCCATCTGCTCGTATTTTTCTTTAACTCCTTCGCTACACAAGCCCCCCGCGGACTCCTGCTTTCCTTTACCCTGCTTTTTATTTGACCTAGTTTTTTTACCATCTGTTGCTTCATGCTTAATAAGAACTGCTGTTTCAACCGAGGTACTCAAAAGGAAAAATAAAGGGGGGGAGAGGTCAAGATAATAAAACCCAGAGCAATTTAAAAGAAAATTACTTGGTTTCCTTGTTGGCCATAGTTACAACATGTTTTGTTTCCCTTGTTTTAAGGGTCTCTGAGGAAAGTTGAATCAGTAATTTCCCCCTGAGATTTCCTCTAGACTGCATGACTGTTGGTTTTCACATCCAGCAATGTCATCAGAAGTCACCAAGGCCGCGTTTCCTCTGTTTGTTGGAAATTCAATCATTTGATGAATGGTCTTGGGGCCAAAAGAGAAAGTTTTGAGCAGTAGAGTCTGCACTTCGGCCTGTTCCCTCGTCTGTGTATACATTCATCTCTTCTCCAGAAATAGCTGTGTGCGTAGCTTGTAAACTTTGACCCCGAAACCCAGAGTTCAAACAGTCGTGACCCAGTAATCTTCCAGGAGTGACTCACAGCGAAAACAGAGGCACCACCAAACAGACGTCTGAGCCCTCTTTACAAGAATTCTTGTTTGCCTCATAAAACAAAGATCTATTTGGACTTAATTGTAAGTGCTTGCGTTGTGCAGCCAATTTGAAGAGCTATGGGGAGCACGGTTCTTAGCTGTGTACACTGAAGGCAGCACATTACACTTCTATGGAAATAATTGCACTATAAATTATTAGAGTTGACAACAGTTCAATGTACTTTCTCAGCCTGTTTATCCAGTGTGAATAAGTGCAGTTGTGGTAAGCAATGCCCCGTTGCTAAGAGAAGACTCTTTTCAAACGTTGTCTGTTTGAGATTATTTTGGTACGTTTCCAATCCCCCTTTCATTCTGCGTACATGAATAACTTGAATGAATATTTTAAATATGCCTTACTGCGAAATTGACCATTCGAGAAAGCTTTAATATATTGATTTAAGAGGATGAAATCACATATTTTCCTACCAATTATAAATAATGATGTCAAGCAACATTTGTGTTTTATTATTTTTTATTAAGCTAAGGTTCGTCTGATTTTTTTAAATTATTGATGTATGGCAATCTGTATTTCAGCTAGGTTTCCAGACCCTACTCTGTCGTCCTGGTACTAACTACTAACTACTCTGCTTTCAAGCAATAATGTATTGAATTGCTTACATTTCATTTATGTATATATATTTTTTATTGTAGAATAGGGCCAGTAAGCATTTTTAGAGGGACCCAATTTGCTACTTTAAAGACATCTTGATCTTTTTGTATTAATGCTTACTATCAACGCATCAGAGAGAGAGTTGTATGTTTATTTTATAAGTTATAAAAGAATAATGTTTTATTCTAATACACTATGTTTTTTGACACATGAAAACAGAACCATACATCTACATGTCTTTCCTTCTGTTTTGTGTTGCCTCTGTCTATCATTGAAATACTTTCTTGTGGGCTCATGTTGGCTGGGCAGCTTTTGGTGAACATGTATGAAACTTGTGGTTTGCCTTCAACTCTTGTTAGCAAGTATGTCGAGTATGTCTGTTGACTTTTCTGTGTGTGGTTCTTCTCCAGGCTCCAGTGCTGTGGTCTGAAGGTCGGGGAGGCTCCGTCGTCTGCGGTGCCCCAGCGCCAAGAGGTGTGCGGGTCGCCGGGGGACAGAGACAGGAGGGAGACCGCTGTGTCCACCAAGCGTCCCCTCTCCCCCTTACTCAGCCTGAGTGACGGCCCTCCTGACACCATGCTGGCTCGCAGGAGAGCCACGGACCCGCGGACTCCCAACATGGAGAACGGGCTGTGTGGGAAGCTGAACAACAACAAGAGCCCGGCAGCAGCCAAGACGGCCAGCATCAGAGATAAGATCTCACAATGGGAGGGCAAGAAGGAGACTGCCCCGTCTTCTACAGGGACATGTCCACTGATCACGGCAGAGAAGGAAGTTGAGACGGTGAGGAAAAAGGAACCTAAAGCTTCAGAAGTCCAAAGGACAGATAGCAAGAGGTTTGTTAGTCGGGACAGACAGGACTCAGGGAAGGAAAATGTTGGAAAGCTGGCGGATTTGAGGCCTAAATCTCCAGACGGCCCATCAAACAAGGACAAGGAAGTGATCTTAGAGCGGGGATTTCGGGCCTCAAAACCAACGGAACAACCTAAGGACAAGAAAAGTGTTTTAACTCATGTTAAGAAACTGGAGAAGGCAACAAAGGATGTTCCTCACAGACCTTCACTGGCATTTCCAGGGAATTACTTCTGCCCTCCTTCAAAGGAGGAGCAGGAGGAATCAGAAAAGAGGGTCGGCGAGCCCATTTTTGGGACTTTGGAGGCTGCTCGTCCTGGCAGCTCGCGGAGGAAGAGGGAGGGGGATCCAGAGAACTTGTACAGTGAGCCAGGTGTTCCCTCTATAAACCCTCTACCTAAACCTCAGAGGACCTTCCAGCATCACACCCCTCCCACAACCCCAACTTCAGGCCTCTGCTTGGGGAAGGGAAGGAGGAACTTGCCCCCTTTGCCCTCCATTCCTCCTCCCCCTTTACCCACGTGCCCCCCACCTGGAGTGTGCAGGAGAACCTGGGCAGACAAAGCCCGGGACAGTAATAACAGGTAGGGAATAAGAAGATGAAAACAGTTGTATGCTCGCTACTTGGCCAACACATGCATTTTTGCTCAGGCTTAGTATTTGCATGAGTTAGTTGAAAACATGCGACTGTATAAATAAAACCTGTGATGAACGAGTTGTGAGAGATTTGTTGAAACAACGAATTTCTCCTATAGTTCTATTGTTGTACGCAGCCTCCATTCACTTTAATGATTGAATAACTTCTCTATGGAGACATACGGGGATATACCTAGAAGAACTAGTTAGTCATATACTATTGGTCAAATTGTGGGGGAAGTGATCCTTTCACTATTGTCTTATTCCAAAATTCACAAAAATGTAATATTTAAAGTTGCTTTTGGAATCGGATTCAACCAGTGAGGCTCTGGTTCTCCTCTGAACCCCTCCCCCACCGTCTCTGAACAAACTCTGAGGTGAACAACATTTCCCACATCTGCTGTAAATCAAAACCACCGGTGACATCATCCTATTTCTAAATATCCCAAAGAATGAGCTCATTGGTTGGATCTGAGGAATGTACACATCAACTCATTACTCTTTCCAAAACTCATCTGGAGGAGGAGATCAACATGCAGAGTAGTGAGTCATGTCAAAGAGGGCCTTCGCTTTTTCAAGAATTCATGCCTTGACAGTAAAAACGGTTGCGCAAGGCATTTGGCTTTTATTAGGCCTTTTTCGGGGATTTGTAATTACAAAAATGTGTGTACTGGTAAAGTGTAAAGTCGGATCCAGAAACGGAGTCGCTTCTCGTGCCAAGAGCAATTACCATGTTGGAATTTACCAGAGTCTTCTTAGTAAAATTCAGTCCAATGAACACATTTCTGCAAGGAAACACAAAAATGTGTGAGCTCTGCGTTACTGGAGCACATCTATTGTTCACTTTCTGCAGCGGTCTGAATTCTTGTTTGGAGCTTGCCTTGAATCTGTTACATTCCATACCATATGTGGAGGCCTCACTCGGCTCAAGTGTGCTGTGTCAAGCCCTTTGTTTGGTCAGGCTGTCTGTCTCTCAGTGTCCGCTGCACTGTGCATTTTTGTGCATGTGAACGAATGCACTGCGTTGCCAGTTCATTAGCTACACTTGGCTTCATCTAATTCCATCCAATAGCTCTGCTTTAAATCATACTTTTGTAAAGCGTGCAATGTTCAGTTTATGTTTCACTCTGTCAGAAAAGGGTTTATTTATAACTTCACGTTCATTTACTTTCCTTATATATCAAGGACTATGCATAATGGTTGACATTATTATCATGGACAGATTTGGCTAAATTGTTCATTTTTACATTCAGCTTCAAAAAGTGAATGTTAAAGTAAAAAAAAGACGAGCAAGTTTTCCTTTCCTGTAGTGTGTGATATAGGTTTGTGTGCATGTCAATGGTCTGCAAAGGCTAAAATCCCAAAGTTCCATAGAGCAGGGGTGTCAAACTCAATTTAATGGCGGGCCACATTAGCATTATGGTTGCACTCAAAGGGCCGGTTGTAACTATATAAATATACATATATAAATATATATACCGTAAATTCCGGACTATTAAGCGCACCTGAATATAAGCCGTACCCACTGGTCGGTCACCAAGTCGGTCGCCGGAGAAGCCAGCGCCAGCCAATCAAATCCTGTTTCTGAAAATCTGACAGCTCAAGTCCTAGCCAATCAAACCGCGTCTAAGCTGGGAGAGATATCCCGCCGTTCATTTCTATATTTCAAAAACAGATGGAGGATAAACTAATTATCGCCGTAGCAAATCACCCGGTTTTGTATGACCAGTCCCTGTTAACTTACCGGGATACAACCGGAGGAACCAGGCATGGGGGGAGGTGGCAGAGACAGTGGGTGAAACTGGTAGGCTTTCGCCTGTTTGGGGATTTTATATCCAGTATATCCAAGCATAGCTTGCTAGCTATGTTAACACGACGTAAACGGGGCGGGACATTCATGTGATTGGTTGTTGGTTGCGGGGCTCGAATAAAATCCCCAAGCTTCAGACACGCCCAGCTCCAAGCTTTTTTTGAAGCTGTAGTGTAAGCCGCGATGTTCAAAGCGTGGGGAAAAAGTAGCGGCTTATAGTCCGGAAAGTACGGTATATATATATAAAATAATGTATTATATTACATTATTGCCTCTGAATTGGATTATTATCGGATAGGGTGATAATTAACTACGTCTGAAAGCAGAAGTTCAGGGCAAATAATGGCAAGTCTCTTCGAGGCGTATGTCATAAAACGAGATGCATTGTGGGACATGTAGTTTATGGGCAACCTGCTTCTGTAAAGTGGCATGTAACCGTATAATAAACGTATTATATTCTTTGCAAGCTCTTGCGGGCCACATAAAATGAAGTCGCGGGCCGGATTTGGCCCCCGTGCCTTGAGTTTGACACTCGTGCCCTAGAGGGAGTTTCTCTCCCACACACTCCCCCCTGCCTGAAACGCCTTCTTGGACTCCTTTATTTACTTCTATAATTGATATCACTATGTAACACTCGTGCTTCTATTGGCTAGCACCCCAACAAATTGCACGATGATAGGCTAAGGGCCGATCAATCTCTAAGCAGTTAGCCAATCACAACAGAGCCGGCCAGCTAACCAATCAGAGCAGACTGGGCTCTGGTTTCAGACAGAGGGTGAAAAGAGGTGCTGCAACACTGGCAGTATGAGAAAATAAATAGCTTTTTGAACATTAAAGCATGTAAACATGTCACAGTAGAGACACTACATACAGATATGAATGTGGAAATGAGCAGAATAGGGCCCCTTTAATTGTATGTGTGCATGCATGTGGGAATGCAGTCAAACCACAGATTCTTGTGCGCACTTCATTCTGCTTGGCTTTAATCTTTGGCAGTGATGAAACACAGATGTGGTCAGACAAATGTGTCAACTATCAAATGGTAACATCAGTTTTCCTGTTTGGCCTATTAAACATTCTGAAAAGCACCAACGGAAACTATCAAAAATCCATCCTTCCTCCTCTTTTCTTTTATATCTGCCGTGCAATTTCTAAATCTTTGTCATGCTCTGTCCTCCAGGAAATCCTATGAATTTGAGGATCTGCTCCAGTCGTCCACAGAAGGCTGCAGGGCGGACTGGTACGCTCAGTCCAGGCTGGGCCTAACACGCACTTTATCAGAAGAGAATGTCTACGAGGACATAATAGGTAAAAACAATACATACCAACATATATCACTCCATTTCTTTGTCATTAACTAAGCAAAACGTCCACAAACAGTCTGTCGAAAGTCACCTTTTAGACATGTGGTTTCAAAGCGTTCAACTTTATTGTGTAAAACTGAAACCATTGTTGCATAGTGTACTATAGGTTGGATGTTGTCCTATTTGCCCTACCCTTCATACACTGCATGACCTTGTAGTTTAATTTCTCATATCAGCGTGTGTCATAGCAACAGAGGTGATGAGGAGGCCAAGCTGTCTTTACTCTGCTCAGGTTTTAATTTAGAGCCACGCTGCTTAACTTTTATTAAAAATGATATGGCAAAATGTGACCCACGTTCCTACCTTATTGTCTGCAGCGTTATGCCAACCCCACCTAGAGCCTGCGAGATTTCATAAGGTACAATAGTGGCGTTGTGTGAGGTTGTAGCAGAGGTCGGCTACTGGGGGGGGGGGGGGGGGGGGGCATGTGAGGCACATTACTGGCAATGGCTTCAATGTGTCTTTGGTTTTCATCCAAGAGACCAGTAATGAGTAACGCTTGTTAGCAACAGTCAAATTAACTTTAATTATATCTGAGTGATACCGCAGCTTATTTTGAATTCTTTTTTTTATAGTTTCCTTCTTTCAGACACCGATCTCTCAGCGGTGTCTCATGGGTAAACTCAAAGAGCTGTCTACACAAAAAGCAGCTTTGGGAGTTCCTAGATATAGATAGGGATGAAACGTTGTGATATCCTCCCTGGCATGTCATCAACACGCAAGCAAACCATGGTTCTCGTCAACACGCTTTAAAAACAATCCACATGCCTGACCGTGTTTTCAGATTGAGAGGAAAGCTACTGTCACCACCACATGCTTTCAGACACACACATTGATGGCACACTCGCATCTGCACAGCTGACGGAGAGCACTAACACACTGAAGAGATAAGTGTGTCACAACAAGCCTGCAATATGAAAAGCAGTACACTGATCCCTTGTTTTTGTGAAGGGAGAAGGAGCTCCTCCGACTCCTACAGTTCACATCTATAATAATAATAATAATACATTTAATTTCAAAGCGCTTTTCCAGGTGCTCAAAGACGCTTTACAGTGGTTTGATAAAACATGATAAAAAAATATATATATTAAAACAGCAACACAGCATAATTCAGGAATTAAAAGCCAGTCTGAAGAGGTGTGTTTTGGTCAGTGTTTTGAAAGTAGGGGGGTCGGTGCAGTCTCTGATGTGTTGTGGAAGGGAGTTCTAGAGGGTGGGGGCAGCGATGGAGAAGGCTCTGTCCCCCCAGGTTCGGAGCTTGGTTCGTGTGGGGATAGAAAGGAGGTTCGCTTCTGATGAACGAAGGCTGCGGGAGGGGGGTGTAGTGGTGGATCAGGTCGGTGAGGTAGGGGGGGGGGGGGGCCTGGTTATTGAGAACTTTGTGTGTTAGCAGAAGGATTTTGAAGTGTATTTGTTGACGGACATGGAGCCAGTGCAGGTTTTGAAGGACGGGGGTGATGTGGTCTCTAACGGCACATCTGGTGGAGGAATTGGTAAAGCACAGGAGAAGAGAGACAGATACAAAGGAAACGTCCTCACTACTCGTCTGCAGGGGAGGACTGGTGGGTAAAGTTAGCATTAGCTCTGCAAGCATCTTATCACAGTGAAATATGAGCTGGGTAAGCAGAGTCTGGAAGTTCTCCATCAGCACATCTGGAGTACGATGGAACTGGGAAAACAAATATAACTGATATGGAAAGACAGCTTTATCAGCATATTGGAAAGACGTTGGAAGCTGTTGTGTAACCAAGGTCACATACATTTCTTATTTTTATTTATTTTAAATGTATTTTCTTTCTTCTGAAGATCCTCCCTCCAAGGAGAATCCCTATGAAGATATAGAGCTGGAGAGAAGTTGCTTGGGAAGCAAATGTGTTTCACCTGCCTCCTCATCTCCTGTCCCCGACACGCCAACTAAGGTACCAATTTGTTGATAAATCAATATAAAAACATTTAGATTTAATTCAAAATACTTCTGTACTAAAAACAATGTTCTTATGTGTCTTTTCCCCTCCCCAGCTCTCCTCCAAACCTGGCTTCTTCAGACAAAATTCAGAACGGCGAAGCTTCAAACTCCTGGAGCTCCGTAAGACCGGCAGGGACACTGGCTTCTCCTCTCCCTCCCGCATCAGCCCCCCCTCCACCCCCAGCAGCCCTGACGACACCCCTTGCCTCTCCGGAGACCCGTGCAATCGCAGAAGGAGGAAAATCCCAAAGGTACGGGAGTCTGTGAGAGGCATTTTGCTGAGCTCACTCTGCTCTGTCTGTGATTTATGGTGCCGGGAAGTTCAGAGCTGGTCCACTCATGCTTGCCGTCTGGGGATGGGAACATTTTCTGACGGATATTTCCTTTTGAGAAGTGTGCTCAGAGGAAGGGCCTCCCAGAAGCTGTATTGAATAGATTTTATGAAGAGCGTGGCCAATTTTGTTTATTAGCTTTAAGGAGTTAAAGATGGACATTTTTCCCCCCTACTCCCGCAGATGGTGCTGAAAATCAACGGCATCTTCGAGGCACGGAGAGGGAAGAAACGAATGAAGAGGGTGTCTCAGTCGACAGAGTCCAGCTCAGGGAGAGGTGAGTCCGGCCACATACATATCATTTAATTCACATCATCTGGTTTTTTTTACTTACTAAAAATCATCTCCTGCTCTTCAATGCTTCTATCAAGACGGTAACATTTAAAGGCAATTTAAATCAGCTTTACACAACCGTCATGTGACGCGGCACTATTCTGTATTCATCATTGTGGCACATGGAGTCCATGATTTGCT
>CALSBZ010006684.1:291299-320671 GCA_943591055.1 Gobionotothen gibberifrons
GCTCACACTCTGTTTTCCTTTGTCCATTCAGTGACGGATGAAAACAGCGAGTCGGAAAGTGACACAGAGGAGAAACTACAAGGTGAGGACAGAAAATGTATACTTACCCACAGTGTTGAGCTTACAGGGTTCTTACGGTCAAACCTGGAAAAGTCATGGAAATTCAAAATGCTAATTCCAGGCCCTGGAAAGGTTATGGAAAACAATATTTTTCCCAACGTTTTGGAAAAGTCATGGAAATGTAACTAAAGTTGCATCAAATTTAATTTATATTTGATCTAATCGCTGAAATAGTAATACTATAATGATAATAAATACTGTATCGTATAGTAATGAAACGTAAAATGGCATTTAACTGACGAGGTATTTTGCTGGTGAGAGATTTTAGTTGCTTTAGTAGTAAGCCTACTATTTGATTTGTTTTAGATAGGCACAACATGTTTCAGACCTTATTTTCCTGTTCCATGTTAAAATAAGCAATTTCCAGTGGTACCGCTGAGAGAGTAATTTTTTTGGTCATGGAAAAGTCATTGAAAATCATTTGTGAAAAGGTGTATGAACCCTGTGCTTAAGTGATGCTAAGCTGTATAGATATGAAATAGTTGGGTTGACACAGCTGCAGATGTACATGGTGGCCTCACGCTGAGCCTCTATCCATTTCATGTTTATGTGTGGAAACATGCCATGGATGTATTTGCATAATATGTGTCTCTCTTGTCCTCAGCTCACAGCCAGCGCCTGGTGTCGGTCCAGTCCATGCTGAGGCAGACGGGGCGGTACCGGACCTTGGAGAGGGATCTGATGGAGCTGCAGGAGAGGAACCTCTTTGAGTATTTTATAGTTGTTGCGCTCCATAAGACCAAGGCTGGAGTACCATACCTGCCTGAAGTCACACAGCAGTTCCCTCTCAAGGTAAACAGGGAGAGGCATTCACAAAGTAAGACACCTGAAATGATGTTGGAAGAAGGAGACATTATTGTAGATATTATTATCTTAAGAAATGTCCAGTTTCCCGACTGACCAAAGGCAATAATTCAACCTATGGTTTATGAGCACCTGCTTTGAACTCTTCTGGGAAAAGAAAAAGGGATTTTCTTTGCTTCTGGGAACAGCAACAGCAGGTTTCATGCAGTAAAAAAAGAAATAGCCTCATATATTTAGAGCAGTGTGACTGTTGTGCTACTGACTAAAAAAAGATGGAAAATAACTTCAATTTCATCACAACTTTCAGTTTCAGCTTCTTAACAGTGATGTTATCCAGTATGTGCAAGACTCCTCAATATTGTGGTTTCAACAATGTCATTAAGCATTATCTTATCACATTGAATTACCTTTGGCTCTACTCATATTAACTTAAGCAATGACACTACAATATTATGATAATGAACATTAAGGATTAGGAAAAGATTAACACAGATTTGGCATTAGAAAAATCTGCACTTTCAGTGTTTTTTTCTTATCTAATTTCTGTATACAGATGTTTCCTGTTTAAGATTGACCTCAGTTCAATATTAGACAGCAAGTTAAACAGCAAGATATCTGTCTGTGTATTTGTGTGAGTGTGAAACATGAGAGTTTAAGACTTAAATAGTTTGAATATACTCCTTTTCACATTTCCTCTCTTTTCTCCATCCAGCTTGAGAGGAGCTTTAAGTTCATGCGGGAGACGGAGGACCAGCTGAAGGTCATCCCTCAGTTCTGTTTTCCTGACGCCAAAGACTGGGCGCCTGTCGACAACTTCCCCAGGTCAGTCCCAGTCTGACTGCACCTCACAAATAAAAAGAGTGAAACTAAACAGGGACACAGGAACTTCCCGGCACAGTGTTAATAGCTCAGCTGTTGCTAATAGCCACTTGTTAGAGAAGAAGCTGAAAGCCCAAAATACTAAATGACCTCTTGGCTTGTAAAGAAGTCTGTTCCTTCTTTAATGATTAGGTGCTGATGGTAGCAAATGATTACAGGGAGAGAGGGTGGGTTTAGCACCTTACACCTGGTTTGCTATTACAGAATCCGCCCTCTTTGTGTAATGTTAAAAAGTGTCTATATTACCCAATACCTCCTAGCTCAGCCTCTCAACGTGTGCATTGTTCAGAGAGGTGATGAAGTGTGTCCTGGCTAATAATTACCTGGAGGCAAATGTTCGATGAGTGTGTGGGGGGGGGGGGGGGCCAAACACACACCTGCATTGAACTTGCTGACACTGTAGCCTGTCAGGAAGGTCGTCATCCGTCAATAAGTACCTGTCAGCCAGAGAGATAAGGGAGATTTGTGTGGATATTTGCGGTGTAATAAGCCTGTCCCGAGGCTCTTCCCTCCCAAGTACAAAGTCATACCCTTGTTTGCCTAAAAACAAAGTCATGTTCAAGAGTTTCTGTTTCAGTCTTTTCTGCACAATTTCGACAGCTATACATATTTCCAGCAAGTTTGAATCACTTTTGTTTTGTCTTTTATTTCCAGCGAGACGTTCTCATTCGTCCTGACGGGTGAGGATGGAAGCAGGCGGTTTGGCTACTGTCGGCGATTATTGGTATGTTATTGGTATACTGTATGGTGTGCTCTTATAATGCAGCTAGATAATCCTTCATTATAGACATGCTCATCCAAATTCTGATAGCGCTTTTACCCTTTTCTTTTTGTTGTTTTTATTGTGCAATGTAAAGTGTTTCCCACATATTTCTTGACATTTTTCAAAGTGAAAGTCTACAAAGCCTCTGCCAAACAAAGGCTTTGCTTTGCTCCAGTTGTCTAATCTGTGTGGTTATACTTGGGTGAGCAGTCTTGTGACACCGCAGGGTTTTGAAGCTGTCTTTTCCCTGTTCACAGCCCAGTGGTAAAGGCCGGAGGCTTCCTGAGGTCTACTGCATCGTCAGCCGCCTGGGCTGCTTCGACCTCTTCTCCAAGGTAGATATACTGCGCTCAGCATGAACAGAAGTTTGCTCAGAATCACGTGTTATACCAAATGGTGTCCAAAATACGGCCTGGGGGCCAAATGCGGCCCGTGGGCCATTTTGAATCAGCCCTCAGCAAATAAAAAAAGTATAATGGAATATGGCCCACAAATGAAAATTGTGTTGTCTTATATTGTACTTCTTAAATATATATGTAAACATATATTACACAGTAGTATTCATGTGTTATAAGCCATCTTTTCAAATAAATTCAGTCTACTAAAGTTGAAAACATTTTCTACCAAATCTTAGTTGAAAAGAAATAAGCACAATAACTTATTTACATAACAAGCTTGAAATGCACCCTTCATATTTCTCCTTATAATCAATCTGAGGCTTCTCTTTTAAGGAATGAGCTGCCAACTAAATCAATGAAACCTCTTGGAAAGCTGTGATGTAGGCAATTCTTTTCTTAAAGCATTTTCAAGAATCAAGCATAATTGACCTACATTTGATTGATTTTGCTAACTTATAACTTAACTTATGACGCAATATACCTCATCTCTAGTAAGGGGCCCAGCCCTTATTTTTTTTCTTATGTGGCCCTCAGTGAAAAAAGTTTGGACACCCCTGTGTTATACCATACCAAAGCATACATACAACCCCACCCCCACTAGAAGAGTACAGAGCTACCACCCTCGGTGCCCGCAGAGCCCCACCCACCCTCTGCCGGCTCTTCTTTCCCACAGAGCGGTGCAGTGCTGGCTGCAGTACAGACGCACATGTGAAGTGCAGCTGATGTGGTTACCGCAGTGGAAAAAGGTTCCCTGTATTGGGCCTTAGATTTATATGCATGTGTTCTTATAGATGTGCCGTGTACATGTGCGAATGCTAAAAGTGGGCTTGTAAGGAGAAGGGTAACTAACTACAGTCTATCTTCTATTAGATTAAAAGCTGCCTCTACATTGGAAGTACTCCTTGCTGATGATGTTCTGAATGTGTTTCATCTGTATCAGATCAGCTTCATTAAAGTGTAATGCTATACAGATGTGTACTCTATGCATGTACATGATGGTTTCAGGCTGTTTTTTGTTTCTAATTTGGGACGTTGTACTCCACTGTATCAGTAAGACGAAAAAACGATACATACAAATTGAATTAAAGCCATAAAGAATGGCAATAAAGTTGAGTCGTATCAAGTTTAAATCATCCCCCAAATCTAAAATAGAAATAGTTAAATGACACAAAAAGTTGTCTTCTGTAGACTCATACATATTTGTCCTATCCCTGTGTTCTGCAGATCCTGGATGAAGTGGAGAAGAGGAGGGCTATCTCCCCGGCTCTGGTGCAGCCTTTCATGAGAGGCATAATGGAGGCTCCCTTCCCCGCTCCAGGAAGAACCATCACTGTCAAAAACTTCCTACCTGGCTCTGGGACAGAGGTTTGTTTGTTTTATTATTAAGGGAATATGAAGGAGGATTGCCTAAAGCTCCAGGGGCTTGGAAAGGGACATTCTCCGGGCAGCACATCACATTACATTCCAGCATTGTAAAATACACCAAATTGTATCTATCTAATAATAATGGAACCAAAAGACTGTGGGATGATGGTGGTCTTTCAGTGGAAAACCAGTCGTTTTTTCCCCTTCTCTTTTGGGCAAAACCCATATGCTTCTGTATTTGCAGGTCCCATTGCCATTGTTATTTTTGTTATTGTTATTATTATCATCATGCGTCGCTCACTAAAAAATCTATTAGAAAGCTGCAGCTAATTCAGAACGCCGCTGCTCGAGTCCTCACTAACACTAAGAAAGTGGATCACATCACTCCAGTTCTGAAGTCTTTACACTGGCTTCCTGTGTGTCAAAGAATAGATTTCAAAATACTGCTGCTGGTTTTTAAAGCACTGAATGGTTTAGGCCCGAAATACATTTCTGATCTCCTGATAAATTATGAACCATCCAGAACTCTCAGGTCTTCAGGGACTGGTCAGCTTTCTGTCCCCAGAGTCAGAACTAAACATGGAGAAGCAGCGTTCAGTTATTATGCTCCAAATATCTGGAACAAACTCCCAGAAACCTGCAGGTCCGCTGCAACTCTGACTACTTTTAAATCCAGGCTGAAGACTTTTCTTTTTGTCGCTGCTTTTAATTGAACTTTTCATATCTTATACTGCACTGTAACTTTTATCCATGTATTTTTCTTTTAATGTTTATTTTATTAGCTTTTCTTTTTAATGACTGATTTTAAATGCCATTTTCTTAATGTCTTTCATTTTTTGTAAAGCACTTTGAATTGCCTTGTGTTGAAAAGTGCTATATAAATAAACTTGCCTTGCCTTGCTTTCCACCTTCTTCTCCAGTAGGACTCAGATGAGGGTGTTGCACTTTTCTTTTCCTTATATATGTGATATTTTGGTGTTGTTTTGTTTCTTCCCGTTAACCGTCAAGTGGGAAATATGTATTTTGTGTGTGTTTCTCTTAGTATCCTAAGATACTGTTACGTTTGGCTGTGAAATAATTATTATTATTATGAAGGGCAGACCATCTATTTGTATTTTTTTTGTTTTTTCTAGAAAGGGGCAGGTCACATAAGATGTTATTCTTCTCCCTGCTCCTTTTCGCTCAATGGTGTTTTGGTAGAGTCATGTTTTGTTGCCAATTATTCTACATTTGGTTTTGCATACCATGAGTGGGACAAATAAAAATGAAATATGCAATAAACATGATCTAAAATAGTCATACTAGTGATTTAATGTGTATGTACATAAGTATCTAATATAATTTTGTCTCTCCCTTTCCAACAGGTGATAGAGCTGTGTAGGCCTTCAGATTCTCGACTGGAACATGTGGACTTTGAATGTCTCTTTTCCTCCTTGAGTCTACGTCTCCTTCTCCGAGTGTTTGCCTCTCTGCTTCTGGAGCGCAGGGTCATCTTCACTGCCGACAAACTCAGGTTGGCTCCAGCAGCAAATATTGTGATACCCAGCAGGGTGTCACCGACCTATAGATGACATTTCCAAGCGCAACAGGCATATCGTTTAATACATCTCCTGGCGATTGAATTATCACTGGAAGTGTTTTGATGCTGAGAAAAGACCAATAGTGTAGAGTTTGAAGGATGTGACAGAGAAGACCTCAAGTCGACAAACAGTCTTAGGAAAAGAAGATCCCGACCGAGTGTGAGAGGAAGGAATGCTGTTATGTTATACAGTCGCCTGGGGAACAATCACTTCTTCTCTGGAAAACTGTCATGGACGCCAGAGAGAAGGAGCTAGGCTTCAGAGCTTACACGTGTTCACATCGACGTCATCACACCCACACTGTCCACGTAAAAACTTTAAGTATCGCAGTACACTGTGTTCAAGCAGAATCAGTTCAGATATAGGTTAAGATGTTCTGTGTATCTCATACATACATCTCGTACTGCTGTTTGAAAGGTCATTTCTCACCAGAGCTCACAAGCAGATCACGAGTCGTTTGCACATTCTCTACTGTGCTGTGGAAACTTGGCCCCATCAATCAATTCTTTAATGAATTAACTGTGAGCAGATGCACACCCGGGAGACATTAAGTCAGCAGCGGGGGGTGAGTGTGTTTGCTGCCGCTGTATCGTTTTTATAAGTGTTACATCATCACGCTCCCCGAAGAGATTTTAACATTTCTCTCAGGGTAACAACGGGTTTGTTGGAGCAAAAGGAATGAAGTTTTAACATAATGTTCCAAATTAAGAAACCATGGCAGGAAAGATTTAGTTCCCTGGAGGAGTGGGTTAGCGCCATCTTGTGGCAGAGACTAGACTTTAGTGTTTTAGATTGTTAAAAGATAACACACAGACATTATAAACGGCCTTCAGGGATGTGCTTTTCACTTTTTTGTAGATTTCTGAGGCTTTCTATACTGTACTTTTTGATATGTTAAGTACAATGTTACCTCTTGTTGACCAGTGTCTTAAAATCAAAGATCAACCTGCTATACTTAATATCCACAGCTGACTGCAATAAGTTCCCTATAGTAAGGTGCTAGATTGTGCCTGCACATTAAAGGTGGGGTAGGTAAGTTTGAGAAACCGGCTTGAGATACACTTTTTGTTATATTCCAAGGAATGCTCTTAACATCCCGATAGCAATGAATATCTTAAGTGCTTTGATAAAAAATCCATAAAAAAATGTCATCTGTGGAAGCCGTGGCGCTGTAAAAAGCACGACCAATCATCTGAGCCGGCCCGGCTAAAGTAACTGGATGGCCTACCTGCCTGTCAGCCTTCCATCTGTGCACAAACTTATCTCGTGCCCTCATTGGTCATGTGCGCGTTCGTGTGTGTTGGAGGAGGGGCTCTGTAAGGAAGTGGCAGATTTTTTCCGGCTGTGTATTTTCAAATTCTAGCGCACTCGAGCTGGTTTCTCCAAAATTACCTACCCCACCTTTAAACAATACTAAACTGTACATTATATGTATGCTACGTTACATTACAGGGGTATGAGATAGCATAAATACTACTGTACCATGATAAATAAGGATAGGGTTAATAGTTCATTCTTGACATTAGAAGCAGAAGTTGACAACAATCTCACAACAAGGTCGTTTTAAGTGGTTATTTTTGCCATACTTTCCTTATCAGATTAATTTGAGTTGCCATGACATTGTAGATATTAACATTTTATTTTGATTACCCTTTAAGGACCTGTCATATATGTTAGCTTAAATACTGCGTCTGACATGCAATAAATGATCGATCAAAAGCTACTGAATAGCTACATTATGGTTTAATGATTTAAAAACTTCCATTATTACATTTTCTGCTGAAAGTCGATATACAGTACTCTTTGAAGTTTAATTCACAGTTGTTTAAAGGTTTGTCTTATGTTCTTTCAAACATAGTTTTTTTGATGCCATACTGTATTATCCCCCAATGATTTGTCGTTGTTGAATAAACATTTACCTTTTCCTTTCCCTCTCTTTTTCTCCGCAGCACATTGTCTCAGTGTTGCCATGCAGTAGTGGCTCTACT
Source organism: Gobionotothen gibberifrons (assembly GCA_943591055.1). NCBI lineage: Eukaryota > Metazoa > Chordata > Actinopteri > Perciformes > Nototheniidae > Gobionotothen > Gobionotothen gibberifrons. The sequence continues at coordinate 299,197 of CALSBZ010006684.1, forward strand.
CTACCCCTTCACCTGGCAGCACACGTACATCCCCGTGCTCCCACCCTCCATGTTGGATATTGTCTGCACCCCGACCCCCTTTATAGTCGGCCTACTCTCCAGCTCCCTGCCTCGACTCAAAGAGCTGCCCATCGAAGAGGTGCGATGATTATTCTTTGTTGGTGAAGTACTGACTGCAGTGCCCTTGATTCTGGGGCTTTCCTCCTCTTAACAATAGCTCCAGGAAATGACTTCACTCTCCCTCTGCTCTTCCCTCAGGTCCTGGTGGTCGACCTCGGGAACAGTCGCTTCCTACGACAGGTAGAAACATAAGGAAAACTGTGAAAATGAATTAAATATATATATATAATATAATAATAACATTATAATAATTAAAAGACATCTGAAACCAATGTGTCACAGAAGAAATAATGAAAGATTTCACCTGGGATGGAAACAAAATATTATCAAATACGTCTTAAAATTCAATTACTAAATGTAACAATAAACCCATTCTGGAAACATTGTCCTCCAAACCATAGAGACCATGTTTCCCAAATAAGATACTTCAGAGTACCCATCTATCAGAAATACGCTGTATTAAACATTCTGCTATAACAGTGGTTCTACCAGATGTTATGGAAGATATGTTGATTGACTGCAGCATGTTTACTGTGTTAACATCTGTGTCTTCACTTCACAGCTGGATGATGAGGACACCATTCTTCCTCACAAGCTGCAGGCGGCTCTGGAGCATGTGCTGGACAAGAGGAAGGAGCTGGCCTGCGATAAAGGAGATCTGCCCAATGGTGAATAACGGTGTAAAAGGCACACTAATAACAAGGCTAAGAGACACTGTGTTTTTTTGTATGCAGACAATTTATGTATTTCTGAGTGAGTATTAGAAGTGCCAAATACAGAGCTGTAAAATGATCAAGACTAAGGAAGAAATAATCTTTTCAGAATTTTTTTTTTTTTGCTGTCTAATCTTATTTTTGTGGCGTTTAAGTGCTTGATATCATGGTTTTCAAAGAGTGTAATGTAATTTGTAAAAAGTGATTTGTATGAGTAGGGGAGTATCTGTGAGTTTCCAGTTAATAGGGAGTTTATTTGACTACTTGCTGAGTAAGAAGTTTCATTTTAAATGACTTGGAAAAATAGTCTTTGAGTAATTGCTATTGATCAATCTTTGGCAGATACTGGATGTAGTCATCATTCTTTTGTATACGTCAGTGAATATGTTGTGATGTAATCTTTTCTAATTCATTTATTATCACTCCTTTACCTCCACTCAGACTCCAGCTCCCTCAGCACGGTGGTGTCGGAGGCCTTTGTGCGTTTCTTCGTGGAGATGGTGGGTCACTACTCCCTCTTCATGGGAGGAGGGGAACGGGATGAAGAGTCTGTCTCCTCCCCAACGTTGCCCAGCCCCTCTTCTTCCCCCTCCTCGTCCTTTCAGCGTGAACAATTTCGCAAAGCGGTCACGTCTAAGAGCTTGAAAAGGTTCCTGGAGGTGTTCATGGAGACCCAGATGTTCACTGGCTTCATCCAGGAGAGGGAGCTGCGCAGGCAGGGCCTCAGAGGTACTGATGTTACATCACCTGCAGTAGTGTTACAGTACAGGTTATTATAGTGAAAGTATAGATATTTGTATAAACTAATACCTATTATATGTTAATATGAAAAACAATTGTATCTGTCTTTTTAATAACTATTCAACTTTGATCAAGTTTCCTTTTTCTAGGGATCAGTTCCTTGAAATTGTCTCCATTTTTTAAACTATGAAGTTGTATTAAGTAGTTGTTCTGGAGCTTTCAATCACATTACATGGTCTTCCTCAGCAAATGTTTTAATGGAACCGTAGATATTTAAACTTTCAATGAGAATGCACAAAATGAACAAAATGGGGAGCCACACTAGCCACTAGAACAGTGGTCTAAAACTCCATAACTTGTATTTGATGATTACGACTGTGTGACACTCAAAGGCTCCAGAACAAGTGAGGAAGGAGCAAGGATCTAGTTATAGTTTTTAATGTTCCTTGGTCAACTTGAAATACATTTCCGATCCGTCTTAATTTGTCATTTCATATGTCAAAATGTATTGAAAATTCAAAATACTTGCATTCGACCTGTAGATTCTTGACCTGTAATATTCACCTTTTTAATTTATTTTGTATTTACAGGTTTATTTGAGGTGAGAGCACAGGAGTATCTCGACTCACTGCCGGGGAGCGAGCAGCGAGGAGTCAACAAGTTCCTCAAGGGTCTAGGTAAGATTGACTCTATAGCTTCAATGTATTGCAACTAGTTAAACATTCAACATATACAGTGCAACTGATTTTGGGTATGTTTCTGTTAAGTTTAAATCACATCTGTTCTTATTTTTTTCAGGAAACAAGATGAAGTTCCTTTCAAAGAAATGATGCTTGGAGTGTGGATGTCATGTGTTAAAGTAGAAAAAAGGCAGGAAGAGACAATGCTTTAAAAAAGAAGAAGAAGAAAGTCCCTGGACGTGGAGGATGAGGAGAGGAAGAAGTGTCTATGGGGCAAAACAAAGGAAGACCCTTGAAGTGAACTGGACTCATACATTGTGAACATGAGGAAATGTGGGTAAACTTAGGGTTTACATCCCAGTTGCATTTGTCATTCCATAAGTGTTGTGAAGGGTTTTACTCAACGTGGACCAAAACTCCCTTCCAACACCATAAGGCAATGTCTAAGAGTGTCTCTAGACCTTTGCCTGGGTTTTCTGTCAACATCAATCCCTGCAGTGTGTCACTGTTTAGCACAGCAAAGTGTAAATGTTTTTATGAACATTGTTCTCCCTTTCTCGGTCAATAACCCGACCTATAGTATAAACCTGCATGAGGAAGTGTCACTCAAGGTCCCATTTTGTACATACCTTCCTTTACATTCCAAGTATTTTCTATAGAAGTTTTTCTTAAATACAATAGTACAACTTCTTCACCAACAGGAGGCTTTTAAGTTAATTTATATTCTTCTTGGATCAACTTAATCTCTTTTTTTAAATGTCCTTCAAATGAGTGCAAGAAAAACTCCTGTAGTTTGTACAGTAATAGGCTTTATTTAACAGAGTCTACTCCAGACTGTTTGTAGACCACTTTGGGTTGTTGGGTAAATGTACCACTGTTTTAAGTAAATTAATTTGTAATGGAAAAGGAATGATCACCAAAAGGAGGAACATTTAAAGAAGGAAATCAATGTGAATGCATCTCTCACTTGGGTTTGAGCACATGGTTTGAATAGACTTGATGTTGAAGGAAGATGTGCATCTTAGGCCAATCAGAATCAATGTATTTCACTAGGTTTCAAACTTGATTGCAATTAAACTTTTTAAATAAAGTGATTTGAATGTTTTGAATTACACATGTCTTTCTGTATTTGTTTTCCTTGTAGCATACAGTTAAAGTGAGGCCATGTACATGTAGTTGTTGCTGGTGTGCGTTTACTTCTTGAAACCTACATTTCCCATAATGCAACGCAACAGTATCTCCATGGGTTCGTTCATTGGGCCTTTACGAATTGTAGTCTTAGACAATAGGCATTTTGACTTGTCATAGTAGGAAAAGGACAGGTACATCAGCTACCATTCATTTCAATATGTACATCTTTGCTTGTAAAGGTCAAAATGTTGTCTGTGAAAAAAGTACGTTTTTATAGGAGTAATTACTACAATAAATTATACATCACAGATTGAGTAGTTCTCTCTGCCACTAGTAAATTGACTTTGACATGTAAAATCAGTGGTGTTCCTATGTGCTCAAAACACTTAAGTCTCTTCAACTCCAGAGGGCGCTGTCCCCATCTCCAATGCGAGTAAAATACAACAGAGAAAATTAGAATAAAAAAACACTGTGAAGGTACAAACATTAACTATATGTTAGCATAAGTACTTTACACCTAATGTCACACAGCTACATCATCACTGGTGCGGCACATTAGCTAATTGGTTAGATTGGAATCAGCTGTGGGTCATGAACGAGTCCTCATTGAATGCTGTACAAATGCACCTGTGTCACAAGGCCCAGCTTTCGATGGGTGAGTATCGTTGGAAAATCAAACACCATGAAGTCGAAGGGAGACTCCAAGCAACTCAGTGAAGAGATGATAGAGAAAAACAAGTCAGAGGATGAAAACGAGCTCTTTTCCGATGCACTAAATTACATCCACTGGAGTAAATTCATCCGTGTTTTAGAAATGGAAGGAGTGTGACACTGCTGGGAATTTCAATTGAACAAGGAAGTACAGTATCTCCATCTGAGCACAACGGCGAATTTCAACAACTGGTAAGTCTTAAAGATTTTTGTGTGATAAATATGGTTCACTGGCACGTTACGTAGCTGCTGTCTTTTTTTAAACAAAGATAAGTAGATTCTTAATGTGTAGAAAAGTGTGTTGTGTCGAAGTGATGTTAGCATGAACCAGCAGTCATACCCACAGTGTCCACTGGAGGTCTCTGTTACCCACATGTACTCATGTGTTGCCTCACCACAGTCTAAAGCTCAGAATCACATCTCAGATCAGCTCTTATGACTTGCACAACACGCCCATGTAAAGAAGCAGTTACTTATATTGCTTTCACCAGCTGGAGAATAAAAGCAAAATGTGTTTGAAAACTGGGACTCCAAAGAGTCACAGGGGGAATCTCTTCAAACATTGTAATATAAACTAATTCAATAAAGCATAAACTAAATGATGTCTTCTCCTTAACTAAAACACCTGACAATAGCATTTTCCCTACAGGGAGGGTACAACAATTGTTTTTTCTATATTCAGTATAATGTGTTATAGGGCATAACAAAATTAATTTGAGAACATTAAGCCCAACAAAAAGGCTATAAACTGGCACGATCTGCTGGAGAAAGTTGTTGTGAATAAAACAAAAAAGGCATTAAATATGAACTCAAATGATTGCTCATATGCAACACATTCTTTAGTCAGATTATCTTGTTCCTTTTTTGTCTTTTTAGATAACAATACCAAAAAAAATACCCTACATCTTTCAAATTGTATTACACTATTATCTGGACAAACTTGGATAGTTCTTCATTTTAAACATAGATAAAATTCAATAGACTTAATTCTAACATGAGGATAAAAAGGTCAAAGCAAGGCTTATAATTATGTATTTTATACATTATATAACATCCGGACCACAGTCTGTTGTCACCCATTGCAAGTCATTATAAAGAAGTTGTTTTCTTATTATCCTGTTTGTCCCTCTTAAAAGCAGTGGCTTTTACAGTCATACTTTATTCTTGATATTTCCTTCGCACTCCCCCCTCTCACAACCCTTTGCTTTCCTTTCCTTTTTGGAGCCCTCCTCCCCTCCTCTCCTCCCCCTCGTCATTACGTGTTGACCGGTCAGACCTCCCTCCCTCCCTCACCTCCCCTCCTTCTCTCCCTCCCTTGGTCTTTTCTCTGGCTTTTTCCAGGCTTCATGTCATACCACGGCTAATTCCTGAAATTCCTGCCCTCTTCTCGCTTCAAACAAGCGGCTTCAGGAAGGAGACTAGGCAGCAGAAAACAATCAAAAACAATAGAAAAGCATTAGACTGAGTTATTCTTAATAAAAAAAACAAATTATTGTTCTACCTGCGTGTGTATCAGTCCGCTGACAGTCCTCCCAGGTAAGCTCAACAAGTGTTTTCTAATATTCAAAGTGCTGCTCATGTTCACATTTAAACCGCGTCTTCTGCCGGAGTGTAAACTTTCAGTTTGTAGAATATCTGGGTTGTGAGTATTTCACGCTTTCTCTCTCAACGGTTCTCTCTCACTGACGGAAATAACATTCCTCAAATATCTGGCATTTCTTCGCCCAAATTCCTGCATTTTTTTACTTTAATTCCAGCACTGCAGTGTGTGCTGTAACTTCCTGTGCTGCAGCCGGAACTTTTCTTGTGTTTTTGAAGGAATAACGTCACAGAAGTGCAGTCAAACATTAGCGTCTGTCCGGGTAAAGTTTGACATCTGCAAAGCTGGGGAAATTCAACTGTTTATTAACTTCCCAAGTGTGTGCAGTGTTACCGTTATTGTTACGTTTTATATTTGATGTCATGATTTATTTGTCTTTTTCGATAATTAGAATAACTGTGTTTTAAAGACTTGCGATTTTATGATTGTAGAAAAACGTAGTCTTTTTCTCGAGTGCAAAGTAATCAGAGCACAATATGAAAATACTTTGTCAAATGTACTGGATTTGAAAATTGAAGTAGTACCAGCAAAATTGACTTAACGTTTAAAAGTAGGCTATACTCAGCATGCTGGTAAATGGTCTGTCAGAATTGTTATTACATTAGGCACATCATTTCATTATTGCTAACATGTTGTGGTTGATAATTGCTGTTATATATAATTTAATCTTTTACATTATTTTAAATCACACTAAATAACTTCAGCTGTCAGATACAATGTGCAGTAAAAAGTTGAGTTCCCTTGTTAATATATACGGCGGTGTATAAGTGTACAGAATCAGGACAGAAGTGGAGGATGCAAGAAATGAAAATGGACAAGCAAAGTATAAGTTCTGATGAATTCTTCACTTAAAGTAAAGTTGAGTAAGCCTTCAGCAAAATAAAGCTTAAAAAAGTCAAAGCAAAAGTCCTTTTCCAAAACATTATACTGTTATCCTGAAAGTGTCCTTTTATTATTAGTTTCATTCATTTTTTAGTATTAAGATATTGTTGATTTGAACTGGAGCTCATTTGAAGTCACTGGTATTAGTAAGTATTTTCATTTAACAACATTTTAGAGAGAAAATCCCCGACTTGACAGCAGATTCATATTTTACATGAGGAACGTGATCATCTTCAAAAATATGATTAGAAATGAGCTACCTCTACCAAGGCACAGCTTTCACTGTTCAGCAACAATCAACAATATGAAGTAATTGTAATATATAAGATGTAATATAACACTGACTGTCATTCAGCTGCATAATGGGAACATTTACAGCTTTCACTTCAGCAAGGTTCGGCATTATTCGGTAACTAATATCTCTGGTGTTTCTGCTACTTTAGTAAAAAAACAAAACTGGAATTAAGACTGTAAGTGGTGCTATGAGGTGTTTCTTCATACAAGTCATACCGTTTTTCAAAAAGAAAGTAAAAAGTTAACTTAAGATAAATGTATGAATGATTTTATATGCTGGTAATCCACAATTAAATAAACTTAAATTGTTGATCTACGATTTAGGCATATCTTGTACATGTGCAGCATTTCACAGGCTGTTTTTTTTTTATAATTTGCAAAGTAACCTGATAATCCTGTTTTGTGAAATACCCGAAGAACAGCTCATAAATTGGAGAAAATAATTCAAATAATTCAAATGTACTATTCAATAATGTGCAGATTTTTTGTGAAGAGTCTATACAATGTCAGAAAATAGAGAACAGCCACCTATTACTAGTTTCCAAAGCCAATGTGATGTATTTAAAAATTGAACAGCATAGGTTTGTGAAACCAACCGTCTAAAATCCTTATATATTCAGATTACTATCATAGAGGTGAGGAACGCCAGCAAACATTTGAGGAGCTGAAACCAGTGGGATTTTGAGAATATTGCTTGACATTACTGTTAAAGATTACTTGTGAGATCAAAATGATAGTCAAGTTTACAAAATTCATTTATCTATTGTGTAAATACTGCGTGTGCTCGCCATGTTATACTATTTCAGAGCTGGAAAGGCAGTGTGTGAGTGAATATCTTCAGTCAGGGTTCGATATGACTAACACGGGGCCTGCCAGGATGTGTGCGTGTGTGTTATGGTGTCCCGCAGGGCAGCTGAGGAGTGTGTTTTCCAGAGGGGCAACAGGTGGATTGGAGCATGGTGACAGCGTGACAAGGGGGTGGGGGGGCGGGGGGGGGGGTCAGAAGCACACCTGTCGAAGCCTCCTCTGAAGTGTCTGACAGCCAGAGGAGTTTGTCCTTTTTGTTTTTCAGTGCGTTGGGTTCACTATTGTCTCAGATGAGTTATATCGTAACGTGAACTCTTGTATCGTATGCACTGCAGTAGCATTTGTGTGTGTGTGTGGGTGGCTGCGACTGGGCCTAGAGGTGTGTATTTGTGTGGGTGAATGAGTGGGACAAGTAAGGAGGGAGGTACAAAAAAATGAAAGGGTATGAAAAGGTGTGTGTGAGCAAGCATTTCATTTTGTTGTGTTTCAACCTTGTGTGTGTTTGTGTGTGGAGTTGCCCTGAGACAGTTCCACAGTGCAGGTTTTTTTTCTGCTGTGCTCATCCCACATAGTGATCATTCCTCCTCCGCTCGCACGAGAGAAGCGCATAATGCCTCAGATATGAGCCTTGTAGAACAAAGACTTTCTGCACCCCCCCCCCCCCCCCCTTCTCCCCTCCTTTTTCTACCAACAGTGCTCCTCACCCACAGCTCTGTGCAGTGTGTGTGACTTTGTTGTCCATTGATTCCAGCCAGTCTGCTGGATCTCTCTGTTGGCTTATCTGCTGCTGATCTGATGGACCCTCAGTCCTCTGTGGCTCCAACTCTTTGGTCAATGACACAGAGAGGCCGGTGTCAACACTCACCTGGTCCGTTAGATAAGGATATGCAACTTTGAGACGTGTAAAATATATAAAATTGCAGCTTGCGTATAATTGTCAGAGGCTGCTTCTTCTTTTTTCAATCCCCCTTCCTCCATTAAAACATTCACAGATTTGTGTTCCACCCGCTTTGGGGTTGCAGAAATTAGCTGTTGGCGCAATATTGTCATATTAATGTTGTATGGCAATATTCTGGTTAAACCTACTGTATACAGATCCAGATGGCATAGAGTGACATTAGAAATCATTTAAAGTTCGTTTTTGACACCTGGCAAATGTCAGTAAAAATGTTTCTCTTTTTTTCACGACATTTTATATCAACAAAATGAATCGGAGGAAAGCAGTCTTTATATTTGACATTGGAAAACCTTTTATTTTGCCATTTCTGCTTGAAATGACAAATTATTAAATCGACTATCAAAACATTTGCAGATTATTTAGGTGGACAGTCAACTAATGCGTACTTTGTGTCTTTTGTTGGGCACTGAGCAGGTAGTGAACTGAGGCTTCTTAGGACTTTGTAGTGTGGCTTTTCTAAATAGTGTGTGCACATGTTTTATGGAGGCGTTTCCTGGATTTTAACATGAAGATGAATCTGAAACAATTACGCTTGTGTGTGTGTGTGTGCGTGTCTGTGTGCGTGCGTGCGTGCAGAGCTTGGAGACTCACACTCGTGCAGCCCAGTGGGACTTAAGTGCCAGAGAACATGTGCTCTCAGCAGAAATCCAACAAAACAACAGTGTTTGTCTCCGCCGGCTTCACTGCGACTTTCCATCCCATAGCCTGATCCTCAGACGGCTTCCTGCCTGCCTTTACATTCCCCACCTGATTAGTGGAGATTGTGACCAGTTGAGAAAACACAAACCAACTCTTATTAAATACACACATAAATGCAGGCCCAGACATAAATGCAGTGTATACATATTATACTGGAGTTTTTGAGCTCTGCAGACAAAAACAAACCCTCCCGATTATTTGTTTTGAATGATCTTAAATATTGACATGCACAGCCATACACTTACCTTTGCTCTACTTCTTATTGATTGCTGATAATGATTAAATACCAAAAAGACAGTTTATATCCGTGCTATCACATCTTTGAAGATATATTCGGTCACTTGAGCTATTTGCAAACGTCACAATGTTAAAAGTCTCTCTGCAACAATGCTTACACACCATGGTTGGTTTAATGTCCACCGTGTTAGTTAAGAATATTAGAGTAAAGATATGTCTAATGGGAAAGCTTTGAAGACATTTGGTAACATTCTGACCTGATGATGGTGCTACATGAAAGGTCAGCAGGGGAGTACAACCATTATCCTGACCATTATCACATAAATGTGTTTGGGTCAACCAGATTTCATGCACTAGTTGTTGAGACATATCCCCCAAAACTTTAAATGTCACCATGCCCGTGGCACTATAGTTACAGATGAGTCACAATCACCAAATGTACGAGGACACGTTGAATGGGGACCATTAATGTCAAATGTAATGGATATCCATTTTATATTGAGTTGTCTTTAGACCAAAGAGCTGGACATCCATAGAGCCTTAAATACCAACAAATATCAAATGCACTTGCTAACCTAGATACCTGGAAGACATCGAGGGCAAAGGTGACCTCAGGCTCAGCGAGCTGCAGCGTCATGTGGTCATGTGCCTCTGTGTTGGTGTGCTGTTGGCTAATTGTGTGAGATGTCTTTCGGTGTTGCAAATGATGCTTGGATTGCTTCAGTGAGTGTATTTAAGTGTCTTGTTTTACCTCATAATTGAATGCCATGAGTGTGTGTCTGTTGGTCAGTGTGTGTGTCTGCAGTTGTGTTGAAGGGGCAGTTGTGGGGGGGTTACGTGGCCCCCTGACCGCAGCACCAGCTGGGGGATTATCCTGTTGAGCGGATCCAGGGAAGAGGGGCCTGGCTGGGGGTGGCTGAGTGGAGGGAGAAGGGGGCAATGGGGGGAGAAATTGGAGGGGAGGGGGGGTTAAAGGCATGGCTTGGGTTAATTAACCTCCTGGACACTTTGATGAGGGCACAGAGCAGCTCACTAATGGTTTACGGCCTGCACACATCTCACAGTGACCTACAGTGGCCCTGAGCCGGAGGTGCAGTTACTTCAAATTCATTAATGAAAAGTGTAAAAGTTGAGTTCATGTTTTGGGATTGGACAAAGTTGTGGTTTTAATGCCATTGGCTCCCTGTCAAGTAGCCGGTCGGCTCGTGATCAAGATTAGGGCTTATTGTATTGTGCAGCAGAAAGATTAGCTACTTTTAGTTTGTGGGATTTATTTCAGAAAAATTGCATTTACTTTATTTTAACACCACTTTTATTTAGGATAAGAGTAATGAATCGCACATTTAATATAAAAGGAAAAACTGTGATTTCTTGAATTTGATATATCTATTATATTATAGATATATTCTTAGGTTTTCTTTATGTATTTGTTGATTTTGATATATTTCTCAATGGCAAATGTCTGCGTTTACAACAAAACTAAATATGTACATTTCTGATCGCTAAACGCTTTTTGGTTGTACGTCTCATTATCTGAGCTGACAATTTGCTCTGCTATTAGTTAATTTTTTAACAAGCTGTAAAAGCAATCGGTTACTAAAAACTTCACAGCCTCGCATCAGGAGAACTGTTAACTAGTTGATTATAAACTATGTCACACCCACTTCAGTGTGGTCCTGATATATATCCAGTCAGATTTTCTTCGAGGGTCACATTAAGTTCAAAGCAACAGATGTTAATTGACTAGTGGTATATTCTAAAGAAGGATCCTCAAGATGAAAATGTCCATACTTTTAGGTGAAGTTTTCAAATGTACAGTCTTGTCCAACCAATGGACAACACCCCAGAAATATGCAACTGTCAAGCGACTTATCAATTAACCCTCCTGTTATCCTCAGATTTACTTTACACCCTGGGGTCAATTGGACCCCAGTAGTTTAAAACTCAAGACAATGATCATATTCCACATTTTTACCAACAACATGTCTCTGGTACTTTAGGTATCTTAATTGACTACCTAAATAACCATTGAAATAAAACATTACCCCAACCTTCCCCCCCCCCCACACACCCCTTTATACATCCAGAAGGTGACTATCGAAAAATATATAAATCACCATAAAATCTCACTGATTGAAATAAAATGTTAAAGTAAGATCTTTTTGATGTTGTTAAAGGACCAATAACTAAAGCAGTGGGTAGTTTTTTTTATAATGATACATTTGCATGTAATAGTCACCTCAATATCATGCTACACAATCAACTCAAATATATGTAAAATATTTACATTTGTATATGTTTTATACTACTAAAACAGCCTGGGGTCAAATTGACCCCAAGGAACACCGATGCGTACAAAGTGCGTACAGGACATTTAAAAAAAATGAAATTGCTAAAACTGTTTATATTTTGTATTCTATTTATGAATTTGTGTTTGTATGAATTTGTGTATGTATATATATATAAATATATAGAGACCATTCTCCTAACTTGCCTGGATATATTATATGAATGATTATATAAATTATTCAAGATTATAAGTATACATTTATATTATATTGTATGTTAACTTATATTAAGAAGTAAAAAAATAAAAAATAAAAATAGGGAGAAGGGGTCGGATTAAATAAGTGTAAACTTCTTCCGACCCCTTTTCGGACGTGTAATTTGCTAAAGCTTTGTTTTTTATTATTATCAGACAATGATACTGATTATTCAATTATTAATTAACTATATCGTTTTGTTATTGCATTCATTTGTATAGTACTGTATCATGTCTGTATCACCTTTTTGTCATTTGTATTTTCTTTGGTTTTACACGCTCGAAAAAAACTAAATAAAAAAAAACTAAAAAAAAACTAAACTAAAAAAAGATCTTCATGTTAATTTTATGTGTACCCATTAGTCCTCACTAAATTAGGAAAAGTCATGAAATACTAAGCAAAAAAGATAATGTGAACCATTTTTTTAGATACGTTAAACATTGAATGGGGTCAAATTGACCCCAAGGATAACAGGAGGGTTAAAGTAACTAATTGTTGAGAGACTGAGAAAACGACATATTACTACTTATTAATATTATTGTCAAAAACAATATCTCATGTTTATCTATTGAGACTAAAAGTAGCTTTGAGTTTGTCCAGTCTGCTCTCTAAGTTGGTGTTTTGTTTCTGTGGACATGAGTTACATTTGGCACCGTGTGCTTTTACGTCTACATCTGTAAATACGTGTTTGTGAAAGACAGGGAGGGATACATGTGGGTGGGGGGGGGGGCGGCTGACTGACCGGACGCTTTGCAGGAAGTGGTAGGAACATCAGGGACTCAGAGGAAGAGCGAGGGAGGGAGAGTCTTACTCACTCCATACAACACACTGACTCACTACGAGCTTCTCAGCTGTAGCCTCACAATTGTCGCTCCCTGTACTGCCTTCACACGTAACACACACACTCATGTTTGGGAGTGTAACTGATGTAATCGTCCCTGTTTCTTTCTTTGTGTTGCCCTAAATGGACATGGAGGTCTCTTAGTTTCACAGTGGCAGGAAAATGACAAACACAAGGCCCTGTTTGTATCGACGACGCAGGAGTTTTTTACTTTACCTTGTCCTTCCATCTGTGCCCGTTTCCATGTCTCTCCTGCACGTCCACCGAGAGGAAGTGGTGGAGTCGACGTCTGTCTCATGCTCTCCAGCCGAAAGTAAAAGCACTGTGTGCACATCCTAAACAAATTGGCGTGGAGAGAAAACAGGAAATCAAACTGTTGGAAGACAGTCTGTGGATATAACTGCGTTTTCTTTCTGTCATTAAAAGCCAATGGAATTTCAACTTAAACCTTTTAATGAATAAGCTGGTTATTGTTTTACTCCCACACCCAAAACAATGCACAAGCACATTAATCACAATCTCAGCTGAAGATCTCCAAGTTTAATAATGCAGTCAGCCATACAGTAGTATACTGAGGAAGAAATGGGCAACCTACAAAGCCTCCTGGCCTTAATGTCCTGGTATGATCCTCTGCAGCTCAAAGTGTGTGTGAGGATGGTGATCCCTCTTTTGTCTCCTCATCTTCTGACTTCAGGACTCATGTGTCCCCCTGCTCCTGCTTTAGTCCCGACACTAGGTGCCACATTATTTGTTTTCACTAACCTTTTCCTAATCAGGATGAACTGCTGTGTGGCTGATTGATCTTGTACTGTTTCATATGACTGCCTTTATGTAGCAGCTTGGTTGTCACCTGCTCTTACTAATAGTAAAGTACTTTATGATGACCTTGCAAGGCTTTATTGTTTAAGTAAAAGATGGTCTACAAATGTTGGTTGCCTTGAGTTTATTTGTTGTATCACCCACTGGAGAAACTCCTCAGTATAGCCTACGGTCTTTAAGGCAGTGCTTTGCTGTTGGTTGCTCAAAACATTACATTTGAAGAAATGTACAAACAAATGTGGAGATTAGTTGAAAGTGTTGCAGCCATATTAATTAGCCATTTAAAGGCTAATGTTTTTTTGTATTCTTTGTCCGGTTACTCTTGCTTTGTGAAATGGTTCATGTTGGTCAATACTGTATGTCGGACCAGTAGAAAGAGTAACGGTACGTCCACACAGCGGCTTTGGAAAAAACTTGCCGGCGGGCATGTCTGAAGCTCGACCAACAACCAATCACATGAATCTCCCGCCCCTGACACACAAGCAGCGGTTTGATTGGCTAGAGCTTGTACTGGCATATGATTTGATTGGCTGACGCTTCCACCGAAAGCTTCAGAAGCTTCAAAAGTTGAACATTGCTCAACTTTTGAATCCTGAGATGCCTGGAAATCTCCGCTTTGCTTCCCCACAATGCAGTTCGGCGAAAAGTGAGGCAAAGTGACGTCACCCCATTCAAAGTGAATGGGCAGAAGCGTTGGAAGATTTTTTTTTAACGCTGCTGTGTGGACGTACCGTGAATTAGAACTACTTGAGAAGCCTACAATGTTGAAGAGTCACCTGTGAAACCCTTATCAAATGTTGCCTGACTAATGTTAAATTCATCTTCCTTTGTTTTCTTTCCCAGGACTGCCCTGCCAAAACTAGACCATCATCTCCTCTGTGGATGTCATACAAGCTGTGAGCACTGGTCTCTCCCTTTCTGCCGTTGTCTCCCCCAACCCAGACCCTCCATCCCCTGCTCCTTGGACCCCTTCCCGTCGTCCCACCACGTCTGCGGAGTGGGTGCCCGCTCCCTCCCCCATGGGTGGGAGTGAGGAGCTGGGAGACGGACTAGAAAAAACCCTGGAGAATGATGCGGAGGGCGTGTGGAGCCCCGACATCGAGCAGAGCTTCCAGGAGGCCCTGGCCATCTACCCCCCCTGTGGCCGAAGGAAGATCATCCTCTCGGACGAGGGCAAGATGTACGGTACGCCCATCTCTATCCTCCTACTATCATGTTCCTTTCCTTCTCTAATGCCTTGAAAAACATGATACTTCTTTCTGCTCAAAAGACATTTTAGGACTTAGACATTACTCTGGATATATTGGTCTTCTTGACATTGAGACTCGTCTCAGGACAGCAGTCAAAACTTGAAATCTGCAAAACAATATTCATGAAGGAATCTCTGTATCAGATGTGGCTCAATGGACAAAACAACTCTCATTCGTCTGGAATGACAAGATCTTACACTAGATCAGTTTCAGCAATAGTGTTTTTTTTTCAGTTATAAAATAAACAGACATTGCTCCAGATAACAGAAAAAACAATAAAACACGTAACAACTAAACAAAACATAACGGGGGGGCGGGGGGGGGGGGGGGGGGGATGCGAGGATGACTTCCTAAGACAGCTGATTGTGACATACACAGCAATAGTGTTTTGATTCGTTGAAAAGGCCTGCACACACTGCAATCTATAATTGTGAAACATTGTGGTAAAATCCATTTATTGCACCGACCAATGGAAGACTTGATTGAGAGCTTAAACTAACTCACTCATAATAATAATAATAATAAAAGTGAAAGCTTAATTTCCAAAATGAAAGAAGCTATTGTAACTTTACTATCTGCATTGCAACAGTTACTTTGATAACCTCCTCTGATGGAGTGCAAACGGTTCCACTGTAGAGAATGGGAGAGACCACAGTCATACTGTGGTAAGGGCTTGTTAATAAGGTGCAGCGAGGGTGCTAGGTGCACCTCATTAAAAAGCTCTCACTTTAACTGTGACCTCCAGGTCGAGTGTTCGACAAATATTTCTCAAACTTGTGGAATTAACTCATTATCTCTTATACAATGTTTGCTTTGATAAACTTGATTTGCTTGGGAATAACACGTTTGGCTAAAAAACAATGATCATACTAAACAAGGGGGAACATAACCACTCCTGCTACTTTTAAAGATGTGGATGATCAGTCAAGATTCTACTGAAATGTTAATAAATCAAATTAAATCAGGTTTTATTTATATAGCACATTTTGAAACGATTTTTGGTCGAGCCAAATACATATAATATTATTAATTACCATACAGTAAGGACACTATACAGTAAATACAACAGCACAATCTGTGCAGAATATCAGTATGAGAAAACGACACCGATAAAAAACGATAAGCAGTTGATCAATATTATTATGGGGTAAGATGTATTTTTCTGATAGACTTATGAGAAAACAAAGGTTTAGGCTGATAACTTTGATATCTGCTGGTATGGGCAAAAGAGCATCTCAGCACACACACGGAGCCATTCATCACCACCCCTGTGCTCATGCTTCACATCACTGCTGTTTCCTGCACAGCTGTCAGCTACACGTGGTCCCATAGTGGACTGTGGCATTATCTGAAGCAGTCATTCTTAGCAGTCATTCTTATACACATACGTGCACAATGTGCTTCTCATGCAGATTTCGGTCTCAGAAGCTTTGATATCAAGCTGCGAAGGAAAACGATACACTGACACGTTCACAAAAAACGTCTTCAATTAAAAAAGCAAGGCCGCATTTCTGTCCATTCCCTTAAGATCTGCATTTAATTTGTATTAGTCTGTCGCCTCAACATACATTCTGGCAAGCCCGATGTCCCATTGTATTCCTGGCAGTGATAGTGGAGAGTGCTTTGCAGTATTCCTAAAACCAAAATTAGCCCACATCAAACATGTTCAGAGGAACGGGGTTAATTCTCACTTCCCCGTTGTGATTAAATGGCTTGGATGCTAACTTTGTGTTGTTGCCTCAAGTAATCCACCAGATATTTTGCTGGGATTTTCCACAATAACTCTAGCTAGGTATCACACTGTAAATGCTGTTTGATTCTTTATCTGTGCCCTCCTTATTTTTTTTGTATTCCTTAAATAGTAATGGTTTGGAGTCTTAAAATAATTTAACTGCGGGTCGTTTCTTATTGAATCTTTGGGTAATGTCATTGTCAAACAGGTGTTGGGAAGGTAAAGTGACATTCCTCCACAATATCTTGCTGAAAGATGTTTGGTAGCAGATGGCTCGTCTATCGTCTGACTGACTGTTAGATAGTGGATCTGGTTGGTGGAAAACAGGCGGACAGAGGTAGTGGTGCTGTCAGACAGCCTCTGTCATCACCTTGTTCTGTGTCCGTGCCAGACAGCTCCTTTAACTGTTGGCTTTGCCTTGCCTAGCTTAGCCACCTATTGAGGTCACGGCCATCCTCTGATCAACACTTAAACCCTTATAAAGCCTGTAATAATAGTTGGAGGGGGGCAGGTGGCTTATTCTGTGTAACAGGGAGCTGGATGTGTATGGTGGTGGTGGTGGTGGTGATGGTGGTGTTTTTTTGGCAGAGCAGGCACTGAGGTGCCCCTTCCTCCCTGCGGGGGTCAGGGGCAGGTGATGCGCGCCAGGGAGCGCGTTGGCCCGCCAGGAATGGCATGTGTGCTTGGGAGCCCGGGGGTTCAAGGCAGCTCGGCTGTAACCTTAAACCAGAATAGACGTTTACCCTTTGAGCGCCTGGAGGGGAGGAGGATGGGTGGACAAATAAACACCAAGGTGGGCAATGGTGTCTTGCATGGCCTCGGGCTCAGCAGAACTCTCACACCTGTCCCCAGTGTGTGTTTATGTGTGTTTCACTGTGAGAAAGGTGGAGGTTGTGTCTCTCTGCTATTTCTGTGATTGACCTCCCTCATATCTCTGTTTCAGACGCCCTGTCTCTTTGTCCTTTATGAACACCCTTTTCTCCCTCCTGACACTTAGTCTGTCTGCCTCTCTGTTCACCCCCAGCTGCTCTTGGTTCAACCTGAAAGCCTTGCGGCAAACCCAGATTTATGACTTGATAAATGACGCAAGCATGTGACCGTGCTTGGCCCACTGTGCCCCCACATCGGCCCGAAACAGCCCCATCAGCCCTTCTCCTACAGCCCCTGCAGCGCCCCGTCCTCCGCTTTTATCACCATCCCTGGGGTCACACGTGGCCAACAACTCAAGTCATTCAAGCAACCGCAATCAATGCAAAGCCACTCTAAAGATCTTAAGTGTTAATGTTATTAAAGCGCTGATAGGGGGGGGGATCCTAAATCAGGTAGCTAAATCAAATATCAGCTGAGAATATCTTAAAAGCGTGAACTTGATGGTTTTAGAAATGCTATTTTGTTTTCATACATGGGTTGAATATGGACACATCGACACAACAAACTTCTAGCAAAATAACTGTTGGCCGAGAGCGACATACTGAGGATTTCAGTTTGAATTCCCCACTGAGGCATGAATGCCATTCTTTGCTAAACAATATGATATTGAGTCTCTGAGCAGCGAAACAGAGGGAATGTGTGCTTCTTTCCATTGTAAATTCCTCAATTGAATGGAATGTTTTTAGCGCATATTCCTTGTACATTCATCACATTTCTTTCCCATAATGCTGTGCATAGCACTGGCCCTCTCGCCCATTACTCAACAGACCTATTAGCTCGCTTATTAGGGACGGTGTCACGGATATTGTGGCGGTTATGTGCTCCAGCGGTAATTCGTCATGCATCTGCCAAGGAAAACATGTCCTGCCTTGTTTGGCTCTCAGCGAGAGGCATGCCCTGTGGTCTGACCGAAGGCCTCATGCTGCAATAATGGAAAGAAAAGTCCCAAACTTGTATTGCAGCATTGTGTTGACGGCTCTCACTGGAAGAATGTGGCACTGATTATATTTCTTCTTTATTTACTGCCATGTAAATGTGAATTTATGTACAGCTTTCACAACTGTAATTGCTTAATTGTATGGTGTCTTTGAAGTAACTATCCATCTAGCAGCATTACATCTTGCAAAACATCCTGTTTTATGCAGCCGTTTGGTTTCGTCACACTTCATGACATCTGTACGCGGAGCTCTATTCTCACATTATGAAAATCATGTTAGTTCATTGGGCAAAGTCAATGTTTCTCTCAGTGCTGAACTAAGAATACCCGCAACATGAATCATGTCCCCACTAAGCTTTGCTTGTGCAACATGTCAACCCATTGTCTTTTTTTATCAAGTGCCTGCCTCAAGTCATTCTCATTAAAAATGTGAAGTAAAGGTCAGCGGAAAGCAACAGCGAGTCCTCACCCGGGTACAAACTCTGGCAGCAAAGTGAGAGATTCACCAGTGGCCTTGACCTCCTGACCTTTTGAAGAAGCCTCTGGGGTGTGTGTTTCAAGTGGGTTTCCTCTGTAACCATGGCTCAGTTCTCTGCTTGAAGGAGTACTCCTCTGCTCTATGTGTAGCTAATAAATGGCTTAACTAATGGCATTGATACGAACAGGTTATTGTGTTATGTGTTTGTTGAAACGGTTCGAGATTCTTTAATGCCAACACCTCTATAACACAAACCGAACATTCGTTTCATGAAGTTAGGATTTATTGCAGGACTTTTGTAATAGTTTGGTAATAGTCAATAGTTTAATAAACGTACATGCGAGTATACTGTATGCTCTGCTTTGACTAGCTTAACTCCTAATCATGTTTAGAAATGATTAAAACCATGATTGTAGTGCTCCACTGTAACGTCAAATACCAATATTGATTTCTTGTTCATTTATTTATGCCTTCAAGGAAAATATGTTCCTATTATTAGAATGGCAGACGAGGGGTTAGTGTTCAGGGTGAGACGACACAGGCCACATGAGCAGGAGGATGAACCTGTTCCTCCATTTAGTCGTGACGCCTGACTTTCCGTCTCTCTTAAGATCCGATGCTCTCGGAGGGTTTTCGAGGAAACCTCCTGCTGATGATGATGAGCTTCATCTTCGTCTGTACTCGTCTTCTCTGTATCTCCCAGTGTAACCAATACGACTTGGTGAGCAGTGACAGCTGTCAGTGTCTGTTTATGTAGACATCTCAGATAAGCAAGGTGAAAGGTAGAAGGGTCCAAACAGGTCGGACATCTGTTGATCTGTCTATGCTGTTAACATACTGTATGTTGAGTATGAGACCAAATTACCTCTGCATAAATCTCTGTAATTGCAAATACACTCGTGGCAGGTTATGTTAATTTAACATGACATCTGTTAAATGTACTCCCCTGCAAGAAATACTATACTTGGTTAGAAATCAAGAGGAAGAGCGCCACTGATGATGAGTGAAAGACTCTGATTATCTCACAGCTGTCATTAAGGCTTGCAAAAAACCCAGCTTCCTGTCCTTTTCATAAAGCAACTGCTCCCATAGTGTTTATTCATGTATTTCTTATGGAAGCATGAATACACATTGTATGCTAAATTGTTTGACAAATCACATATGTTTGTATATTCAGCTGACATTATGTGCACGGACAAAAAAAACAGTGATTGTGATTATATATATATTTTTTTCTCTTCATTTATAATTCAGAATGGCAAGAAAATGTCAATTTAAAATATCATATTTTTTTGTTTGACCCTTAATGCTGGTCCAGCAGAAGTTGCATCATTGGCTCTATACGGCTGTGGTCTTTGACTCGTTGCTGGTATGGAGGCTTGATAGAGGTCTTTTCAGAGCTCAGTACGATGTGTCCAGGCTCTATCAGAGGGGAAATAACACCCAGCCAAGACATTCCTGAAGCCTAAATGTGACCTTTGTTTTCCAGAGCAGACACAGTGGGGCATATGTTGAGGGGAAACCTATGGCTGGCAGATGTGTCTTCAGAAAGCATGGCAGTTTGTACAGTAAGACATACAGGAACAAAATGTACTCGGGAACACACAATCAAATGTAGGCCTTGAGAGAAACTATAGCTTGCATGTGGTAAGAACACATTGTAGTTCAAATCAAATCAATCAAATCAAGTTTTATTTATATAGCACATTTATAAACGATTTTTGGTCGAGCCAAAGTGCTGTACATATAATAAAAATAGCCTACAGTAGGGACACATAGTTTAAGTTGTATACACAATGTAACTAAAATACAGCCACACACATACAAGGAACAGTGTTGCTCTACAGAGATGGCTGAATCATTAGTTATAAATTGCTTTTAGGATTGATAATTCTAGTTATTATAATTAGGGGCATCATTTTTGAATAGTGTTGAAATGGGTGATTGACTAATCACTGATATGGTTGTCTATAGGTTCATGCAAATATGTGGTGTTGTGAAAACAGGACAAGGGGTGATTTTAGAGCAGCAAATGCAGGACCCGCTGTGGACCAGTCAGTATTTAGGAATGTGAGGAATGCACTGGGCTGAGATGGAGATATTGAGAAGAGAGAGAGAGAGAGAGATTGAGAAGAGAGAGAGAGAGAGAGAGAGAGGGCGAGAGGGATCAGGCCAGGCCAGTGATGACCGCAGGCCCATGCGGGAAGGGCAGATTTACGGCCATTCAGACCCAAGGGTTGACTTTTGGAGGGAAACATTAGGCTCTCCCTACTAACATCACCCACCTCTCCCTACTAACCTGGCCCACCTCTCCCTACTAACCTGGCCCACCTCTCCCTACTAACCTCGCCCACCTCTCCCTACTAACCTCG
>CALSBZ010006684.1:322972-333556 GCA_943591055.1 Gobionotothen gibberifrons
TCTCTTTCTTCTATTGCTCACCAAACCAGTACTGGTTCATTCTCATATAATGTCACTATGTTTAAATGTATATGACTTTGATTGATTGGTTGATGCTGCATAAGAAACGTGGCCGATGACAAAGTCCATATTACAAACAATCAAAAGGACTAGTGTTGTACTGCAGACACGAGGGTTTTTCAGGTGTAGAGAGACAAACTGGATCATCCCAGTTCATGACAACTTATAACCTGCCTTCCTTTAACTAGAGTAATAAACTGGACTCATCCATTAAGATGCCTCTAAATATCCCCTGCTGACTCTCTAATCCTACTCTAATAGATTTAAATAGGTGCACCCTGGTTTAAAGAACACATTTCTGGCTGATAGATGTCCCCCTGCTGAGAATATCAATTGGCAACTTTAAATGCTATCAAGAAGCATTACATGGAAATAGTTTGAGCAAACTGTAGTTCACATGAGCACGGGTAAGAAACATCTGATCACTTTTATTGCCTGACAAAAGTCCCGAACAGGGTTCAGCCAAGTTTCAGGTTCCCACTTTTCACCGTATGGGGTCGCATGATTGGTTGGTTTATTAAGTGTTGTGAGGTCGGACCCAAGCGTCACTATGTAAAGGAAAATGTGACGGGTTTGTACCAGGTTGTGTGTCGTGACTGATCTCTGTGTTAATTCACATGGAGATGCTCTGCCAAGGGAACATGCCCGTGTTTAAGAGGTGGTGGTGCAAAGCCAAGCCAACTCTTGTATGACTGTGTGTGTGTGGCGCATGAGAAATCTCCTTTGAGTGAACTCATGTATGCGTGTTTAGCTGTGTCCCCCCTTTTTATTAGTATCCGCTTGTAAACACGCTGTTCTCTATAAAACTAATGATTACTTTCATTTAAATGTATAAATTCAACATTATATCCAAGATTAATGTTGTTTTCTGTCTACAAAATGTCCAACTATTTAAAAAGTGGCCTACAACACTTCCTCAAACACAATATGACCTAATTCTTGTCCAACCAAGATTCAAACTCAATGATATTTAATTGATAAATATATTAAATAAAGTCAGAAACGACAACTGACATTACAGAAGCTGCAATTAGCAAATGTATTATTTTTTTTCAATACATGTTTATGTTTATTAAGGATCCCCATTAGCTTTTGCTCTTGACAAAAGCTACTCTTCCTGGGGTCCGACACTTAAAACAATACAACAATAATACAACAACATTCAAGATATAATTCCTGACATCATTAACAACATCACTAATATCATCAACAATTTCCAACATCATCAACACTCTCATCCACTTTCAATATCAATCTCAGCCAAGGATGAGTGCACAAGACACCCACCAGTACAAAGCATGAGATCAAATTAAAGTAAATTAAATTAGGGTTCACAGTTCACAAGGGTACATGGTCATTAGTAGATGGCCCTTCAATCGCTTCTTGAAAGAGGCTCTGGACTCTATTTCAGCAAGGTACATGACTTGTCAATGAACTAATTCATTTATTGACTTAAGGTTTCAGGATTATCTGAGTGAAAAAGGTGTGTGTATTCCTTGTATAATAACCACTACCCTTTATACTGTCCATAATATAAGTACAGGGTACTAGTACAGTAAGAGACCCCCCCAATCTACATCCTATTTGTGCGTTCTTTACAATCTTAGACATTCAATTAGAGCTTTTAGTTTTTGGGTGAAAGAAGCTCCATGGCTGGTGGCCTCCGCTGTAACCGGAGACTCTGGATGGGAGGGAGGGGGAACGAGCCCAAGATTTACTGCGTGCGTAAAGGCATATTCCATAAACATTGAAACACACACCAGCTGCCCCACCAGACTGGGCCCCCTTTGGTCAGTGGCCTGTGCCGAGTCCAGTCCCAGGATCTCCACCTGCTCGGTCAGTGTGACCTGTCTGTCAGCAGCGGGCCGAGCTCAGACACACACTCAGTGTACAGATAAGTTCAGTGTTCACTCAGAGGGTCAGGCAGATGCAAGCTCTGACACAGACACATGTATACGCTTGAGGATATACTTACAGTTTTCAGTGTTGACACTCTTGAATCTTGCTTCAGGCACGCGTGCATGTCATCTGTACGTGCATGCATGCAAACTCTTCAAAATATGTGCATATACAGACATGAGAACAAAAAAATGTTGAGCAGTTTATTCAACCTAATATACGACCGTGACTTCAATGACAGCAGTGTATTTGCATACATACTGTATGTGCACAGAAATATACAGTGTGTGTAGTATATTTCTTCATTCCCACCTAAATCATGCAGAGCAGGCTCAATGTGATGAGTTGATACTTAGCTTCGGTAAACATTTGAATCCCTCCACACCTAGAACGTGCTCCTTATTAGCCCCCGACTTTCAGTTCAAGTTCAACCACCAGAATGTGTTGGAAGCGGGATAAGATAAAACATGAAGGACATCTCTTCATTACTTAAGTTGTGATGTTGTAAAGTGCCAAGATGAAAAGATTAAAATCAAGTAAGAATACCAGCACAGCTGAAAACTGTGCAAACTTGACATTAAACACACTATTGTATGCATATTCTAATATAAGATATTGATAAAAGAAATGAGCCCAGTTTCACTTCTCTAAAGGATTTTTTTTCCTGCTCCTAATAATAAAAAATAAAAAAGGACTTAATTGTCTTCCCCCTTCAAATGATCACTGATTCTAACGTCCTGCTGGTTTCTTGCCCCCTACAGGACGAAACGAGTTGATTGCACGGTACATTAAGCTTCGCACAGGGAAGACGCGGACCAGGAAGCAGGTACGTTCTCTGCAAATGCCATTCGAAGCAGCCCCTATTTTTGAACCCCTCCAGAAAAAGTATTTTGCTGCTGAGTGATGCCCCAATATCCTGGGCACCCCCACCCCTGACTTCTCCCCCCCCCTCTCTACATAGAGGGATAGAGATGACGATTGATTTAGGGCCATGGCCCAATGCACAGATGCTATAGGATCATGTGTCGGTGTTGTTTCTTCACCACCTCGTGGATCTGTGCTTGTTAGAAGGGAAAAGAAGCCGGGGGAATACGGGGATCTGGGTGGGAGGCTGAGGCGGGTCGGGCCAGGGATTTGGAACTCTATCCTCACTACGGTATCTGATACGGAAGGACTGATGTAGGGCCAGTGATGGATGTGGAGAGAAAGGGTTCCTGCTAAGTCATCTGGCAGACAGTGTGTGTGGGAATGAGAAGAGATGAGTGGAGATGAGAGGAGAACGGGGGGCAGTGAGGGATCAGAGATGGATGATGGGACAGGTTAGAGGGATAGAGGGACACCTGCTGGTCCAACAGCAGTAATCTGAGGCACTCGAGAAAGCTACAGGTATTAAGATATTACCGAAAAGAGTCCGTGTTATATAGGACAGAGGGTGTAGTTTTTCTCATATTGATATTCTGAACAATCTGTGCTGTTGTATTTGCTGTAAAGTGTCCCTACTGTAGGCTATTTTTATTATATGTACAGCACTTTGGCTCGATCAAAAATCGTTTATAAATGTGCTATACTGTATAAATAAAACTTGATTTGATTTATATACAATGCAAATGTATTCCAGTGCATAATATGAATTGTGAGATGGAGCTATGAATTTTAAATAATAACTATATATAATAATACAATTGTTATTTCAGAGGGTTCGAATCAATATCAGTTGGATCTCCGTGGTCATGTCACACATATTCAGCCCACCCCATTAGCCAATTTAAGGTCTCAAATTCATCTGTATGTCTTTCAACTGTGGAAGGAAACATATGGAAAAGCACAAGGTTAAAGCGTTAAACACTGCAGAAGCTGGATACATGTCACATAGATACACAGTGTAACTCTGTGTCTATCTGTCTTTAGGTATCTAGTCACATTCAGGTTCTAGCCCGGCGGAAGGCCAGGGAGATCCAGGTGAAGCTGAAGGTACGCTACGTGAGTCAACCTCTTTTTATATTCACGAAATGTCTTGGTGTTCCACTTTAATGCACAAACAAAGGATATGGGGATTTCATCAAAACAGCAATTGCAAATCTTAATGTGTGGCATCCTACACAGATTTCCCCTTGCTCACTGCCAGAACAACACATGCCAAGGGTGTGATTAGTATGTTGCATTTTGTCTATTTTATTTTAATCAAGTAAAACAGCAACAGATGGAACGAGGGTGAACACATGATTACACATATTGTTCCCCGGTTTGTTAAAGGTATTCCAACATCCTGTTCTGCCATGCACTCGCACAAAGGCATAAACGATTGGGTATTTTTAATTGCGCACTCTAAATTGATGCTAGGTTTAAGTGGGATGCTGACACATTTCAATGAAATGTGAACGTATTTCAGGAAGCCTAAGGCTTAGTGTGCAGGATTATGAACACGTTGAACAAAACACAATTGTCAGGCTACAAATGAATCCCTGCATTATTCCCTCCAGGTATTACATTTGATAAGTCCCTCAATAAAAGTGTTCCCGGTACGCTGAGAGCTCACACATCCCTGTCCCCCCCAGTACTTTCTCAGTTTACATTTCTCGTCCACCCGCATACTTGCAGCAGGCAACAGGACCCTCCCTCACTTTGGACGGCGGCCACCCGGGTTCAGCTGGCAGCCCGGCACCGGTCACAGGGTTGGCCTCTGTGACGGGCCTTTTTAAATGTGTCTTTGCTGTAACTGAGATCCCTACCGCATCTACCCCCCCATATTTCAGCTATGCCCTTGTGTTAGCCAATTCTGGGAAGAAGAATGCGACGTGTGGCCTTGCCCATTAGGGCTGGGCGGCAAGTGCTTGGAGTCCTCTGTGGTTTGGAAACTGCACAAGGGGTGGATTCAAAAACAAGAGGTGTATCGCTTTACAGTAAAGCATAGGAAACACCATTTTGTAGCTCGCTATTTTAAACTTAATGGCATCAAGCAATTTTGATGCAATAATTAGAATATTAACACATGACCCGGTTCCCTGCCTTCTCTGCCAGTTTGACCTCAACAGAAGCTAGTTGTCATCACAGGCTTGCCCCTGCCAAAGCAATAAACTTAACTCTTGACCAAAAGGCCGCTGGCTGTAATATCACCTTCTCTTCAGCTCTCTGCCTGGCGCTGATTCACTAATGATGCAAGCTGGCCTCGGCTCCCTTCATTTCCCTTTATAGAGCTCTGCTTGTGTTACCAGTAAAAGCAGGGGCGCTTAAATGGAGTCTGAGTGCTCTCCCTTTGCGTAACTGTCTCTTTGTCTGGCTCTCTGTCCCTGTCCATAGGACCAGGTTGCCAAAGACAAGGCCATGCAGAGTATGGCCACCATGTCCTCAGCCCAGATCATCTCACCTGCGGCTTTCCAGAACAAGATGGCTCTCCAGGGCCTGTCAAGGCCTGCTTATCCCACTACCGGTGGGGTGAGTCCCTGACCATTGCCCCCTACATTAATGAGATTATCCTGAAAGACAGAGCAGCCGCCACTTCTATAGAAACAATACCTGGGGATAGTGGTTTGGGCCAATACGTTCATTCAGTCTTCCTACTGATATGTGCATTGCTTTCCCAGAATGTTGGCACTTGTTCCTACTACTCAACCTATTTATGTGTTCATGTTACACATTTGAGTCTGCTTCACCTAACTATTTACGTGTTCTTTTAAACCCACTTGTTGGATTTTCCTGCAATAAGGAACACCTCAGCTCTGTGCTTCTGTTTTGAAAATCAAAACAAGCTCAACCAAGTTTATGTCTAATATTTTGTGTAAAGGTGGAACTGTGTAAGAGTTTGTACTTCCTTTGCTTCCCAGTTCTGGCACGGGGGACTTTCAGGGCAGCCAGGAGGACACGAAGAGTGAGTATCCATGTTTTCCCCCACTCTGTAGTGCTACAGTATCCAGCAGCCATTTATCTTGTGAACATCTTAATAATAATCAGAGCAATTTCAGACAGGCTCTTAATCTATTAATGAATTAAAACACATCACCATAATTATAAAGAAAAGTCTTCAGCTGTCTACCATTCAGCATACCACTCTGCCCCCTGAGCCTATGGAGGTCAGGCGGTCCAATTAGTGTGTGAGGTGGGGTCATAAGGCCGAAGCCGTGCATAACATGCCTCTCCCTTTTGTCTCTCTCTTCTCTCCAGCATTAAGCCCTTCTCCCAGCAGAGTTACGCCATGCAAGCGTCCGGCCCGACCCCTATAACAGGTGGGTGCTCCTTCTCCACCCTGCTGTGTTGACAGAGGGCTGTCATGCCGGCAAAGTGATGAGAACACCCGGCTCGTGATGAAGAGCTTGCACAAAGTGCAGTGAAATTGCTGCAATATCGCCACATTTTCTAATTGTTGCGCATTTTAAGCACTCACTGCCCTCTTGGCTGCAGGTTATGAAAGCACAGCCGGGCTGTCAATGTCTCCTGGTGCCCCCCCTTGGCAGGGTAGAAGTATTGCCGGCTCCAAGCTGCGGATGCTGGAGTTCTCTGCCTTCCTGGAGCAACCTCAGGACCCGGAAAATGTGAGTAGACAGGACAGGATGGGTGGGATCAGAACAAGGGCACCAAAACGTTTACTGTTAACATTATTTAGTATATGTACCTTACTCACAAAGATCACAGGATCATTTTTATTTACACATGAAAAATATGCAAAACAGCACATGACCATGAATGGTCCTGTGGAGAACAAGGGTGGAACCCTTGAGACAGCTGATGGGATTTTACAATAACTATGATTCAGTGGAACAGCAGGCCAAATGGGAGATATGTGTCATGGAGTGCAATTGAGCAAACTGGACATTTGTCCTTTTTGGCTCTGTTCATCTCCTGTTATGCGCTTTTGTCTCTGCAGTTCAACAAGCACCTGTTTGTGCACATTGGTCAGTCCAACCCGAGCTACAGCGACGCCTATCTGGAGTCCGTGGACGTCAGACAGATCTACGATAAGTTCCCAGAGAAGAAAGGAGGCCTGAAGGAGCTGTTTGACAAAGGGCCACCTAACGCTTTCTTTCTCGTCAAGTTCTGGGTAAATCATTTTGAACAGTTTGAAAAATATACAATCCAGTTCAAATAGATCTGTTGCCATTATGTTTGTTGCCTTTCATTCAGTTCCTCTAAATCCGGTTGAATCTTTTAAACTAATTCCGAAAAATAAATTGTTTATTTTTACGTGACCCATATTTTTGTATATGTATATATCAGGCTGATGCTCTGTGTGTGGTATGTTTCATACAGCACCAGATCATATAATCCCCCCCCAAGCCCTGAAGGTGAGAGTACAGTGAATACTCTTGTTAATGTTTTGTAGCACCTGTTGGCTGTTAATGGCCTAGCGGTGTTAACTGTGTTGAGATAGCTTAAGCATCGGAGTTAAAGGAACTTAAGTGCGGTTTAAAGGCAGAATGAATGGAAAGTCATTGCTGCCATGACCTGTTTGGGGCTTTATATGGATGCATGCATTAGGCGTGGGTGTATGTGTATACGACTGTGATGTGATGTGTGTGTGACAGCAGCCTTGGGGAGAGTGGCAGGCCTGATCTTTCACCAGGGGAAATCTGAGCCCAGGCACCTGTCTCTGCACTTAGACTGAGTCCAACCCTCACGCCCCCCCCCCCCCCCCCCCCCCCCCCCCTCTACCCCCCTTCTATCACCCCCCCCCCCAAAACCCTCCACACAACCCCCCCCCCCCCCCCCACCTCCCCAGCTCACCATTACACACCGAGAGCGATGAGAGTTTAAAGCATGATGATAAACTCAACCTAGTATGAAGGCGAAGGAAAAAAGACTGATTGAGGATAGTGTGTGTTGAAATCTGTGGAAGTGTGCAAACTAAACATTTTTAAATGGGTATAAAAAAAAGACCAGAGCGATAGAACAAACTTGACACGTTCATTGTATTCACCTTAGCTGATCTGGCCACCTTGCATTACCTCAGGACCTTTAGTATTTATTTCATGCACAACATCAACAACATCCTCTTCTTTACCTCAAGGCCCCTCTCGCTGCAAAAACATCTGCTCTTTAAATGAAAGTTTCTTTGAATGGCATTTTATGATACAAAACTCTTTTATTTTTGCAGACATGTCAGTTAAGGCAGAGGTCAGGGTGATAAAAGGTAGAAAGGGATAAGCTTACAAAGTCAGGAGAGGTTTTCCTCGGTTCTCTGTCTACCATTACCTCTCCTATACTGGGGGACTTGCAGGGCTGTTTCAGTAGCAACCTATTCATTAGCCGCAGAGCTGTTGTGCATACCAGGTAACCCAAACACATCCAGCCCGAGGGATGAGCTGCTGGCAACAGAAACTCACTGTGAACAATGGCAGTCCTACTCTGGTGATCAGATCAGTGTGCACCTGCCACAACAGGCTCCAAATCTGACTCACAATATCAGGGAGCTGTCTCCTCTTCTCCCATGGGGGATAACTTAAGAATTAAAGTCAGCCACTATGTTTTGCATGCCTGAAATAAATTGCACTCTCAAACAGGAACCAGCGTTTCTCTGCAACTGTCAGACTGTTGGCAAGAATCTGGATTTATGATATGCGTCATGATATTTAGGGAAACTGTCATAGTATAGCATACAATATGAGGAAAATATGTATTTGTATGCAATCGGAACAGAGGGATCTGCATTTGCATGTATTACAGCCTCTGTAACAACCAACCTCATGGCACTACTTTGTGTGCAATCTGCTCAAAGGACATGTGCCTATAACAGTCAAAAGTTGTGATTACAAACTGAAGTTTTAGAGATGCATTCCATTTCACCACACATTGTGCAATACTTAATATGTATGGATATTTTCATACATCTCTATTCAAAGTGATGTGGATTTAAATACAGTGGAATTCTCTGGAGATGCTGATGAGGCCCGACATGATTGCTATCATCCTCCGATCCACTTTGTCAAAAATGATTTCCAAAGCAGATATATTAGCTTGCATAGCTTTAACGGCTGTAGTTCGCAGTGCCAAAGACCGTGAATGTCAAGTTCAAAGTGCCGCCGGCGCCTTGCAATCTCATGCCACCAGATGGCTTTGTAGGTATGACATGACCCATCTCGCATGTTTGACTGTCACATTATTTATTGTGGAGAGATAAAAGACATTGGTGAGTGACACCATTTTGTCTTCTCCAGTCCTTGGAAAGAGCAGCTGGTCCAGCCGTGGCATTTGATTCAGGGGTGAGGGGGAAGGAGGGGGTGAGAAGCCCGCCATATATCAAAAAAGGGAAGCAAGACGGTAATACACAGCTAGAGATGGAAATAGGGACACAGACGGTGTGAACAAGAGGTGGGGATTGCAGGAGGAACAGCAGGTGCTATGTAAGCAACAAGTCATTCATAAAAATAAAATATCTCTCTTGATTCACGTCAAAGCCCAGTTGACAGTTATGACACATGCAACTCCCCGCTGGAGGAAAACAAGCTCATAACCCTGCTCCCTCTCAGTCTGTTCATCTTATCGTACCCCAAGGGGGTCCTCCAATTCTCAAGGCATCCATGACAATACACAGAAATGCTTAAAAAAAAAACAGCTGGGCATTTCAACGCCCTTCCTGGAAATATAAACTGGCAAAAAGCTCGAGGCCATGAGAATAAGCTAAATGAAATCCTCAACACATCTGAAAACACGATAACTTTATTTACACCGTCGTTAAAGATGAGAAGAGCCTATTTGGTGTGGCCGCAGTGGGACGACCACATGGCAGGTCATGACTTGGGGGTGTTCTGAGGTGCAGGTTGGCATGGTGACGGTGACAGGAGGCTGGCCTACCTCCAAAGCTATGGCGATCTAGATTGAATTTCCAGCAAACCCCTCTGTCGTCGCTGGCTGCCCGGCCCCCGCTCCCCACCTCACCCTCTCAGCGCCCGTGGCCCTGTCCTAACGGATTGTCTCGCGCCTTTGAAGTGCCGAGGGAATCCGATTTGAGCTGGCTCTGCTAAATTGTTACACAGCTAGCCTGCCCACCATGATCTAATCAGCCAATTGCACGCTGCTGATTGTAATTGGATGAATTCCCTCGCAGGCTGTTAGGGAAGCAGGGAATGGCGGTTCGGGGAGGGTCACTAGGCCCCAGGGATGAAGACAAATAGAGGAATTACACGAGCAAGGGATGAAGATGAACAGGGTGATGAAGAGATGAGAGGAGGCTGAGCGGTGTCTCAATGGCCCATTAGAAAACAGAGCCCGACAGGGGAAAAGGTAAAACAGCCCAGCTGTCAGACGGAGGAGACGACACCTCAGTCTGATCCCAAATCTGATTATACTCGCCTCAACTCAAACTTCAACTAGTTGGAGATCAGAGATGGGTGAATCTGTATCCACATGAGGACTGCACTGCCTTTTTCAATTGAACATTTCTTATTTGGACACAGGAAATGTAGTATTCAAATATTTGGCATTGTATTTGTTTAAGTTGTGGCAAGAGGCTTCACAACATAATACATGTATCATGTTTAGGAATAAAGATGTGAGTTACAGAGAAAAATGAAAAGTCGGTTATCATGAATGTGTCTTCTACTGTATTATTATTACACACACACACACGCACACGAACACACACACACGAACACACACACGAACACACATGCACACACAAAAGAACACACATGCACA
>CALSBZ010006684.1:338556-361518 GCA_943591055.1 Gobionotothen gibberifrons
TTGGAAAACAGTTTCTCTCTACATATGGTTGTGATATTTTCTATGGGTTACCTTGACAGACCATTAGCAACTGGTATCCCTTTCTCCCTTTGAACAGCATGGTTTCTTGCCGAGATGAAACATATTTTCTATTTGACTGTATGCCAAACTTTTCTGAACGCGCTGGTGTGCTCCTCAGAGAGCAGTCTCAAGGAGAGGAGTGAATGGACTGGACTGTATCACCATAGTAACAAAGTGGTCCTCAACACCAGGGTTCAAAGACATTGGTGTCCCGTCCATTGGCGGCTGCATTCCTACTGACCAAGATACAAAGGCCATATTGAGCCCACGCTGACGACTACATGGCAGCATGTCATTAAGTGACTCAATGGGCTGATTTAGCTCATATTAACCACGAACAGCTCCTAAACAGAAGCTGCACACACAGGCTCAGACATGCACACACGTAAAGACAACACATGGTGCACTCACAGACTCCACATTGCAAGTCTGAGCACAACGGATCGATCGTGTGTTGTGTTCTATGCAACACATGCTGAATTGATTAAGTTGCGTTCTTGTTTCTTTGCCTTTTGCAGATAAAAACGGTTGACTTGCATGAGAACAACATTTTGACCAGAGGGATCATTTATTATTTATCATTAGATAGTGTTATAATATGTAGCGTTTCAGTAGATTTAGAACATTCCTTACAAAGTTACCAGTACTTGGTTCTTCTTTTATTTATTGTTGTGTCATCATTTCCAATGTAATAAAGCCCAGCATGGTTCATACACATACTATAGGTGAATCATTTGTACTAGTATGATGATGGTGTTGTTACCAAAACATAAAAACAGTGAAGGATGATGCTGTATCAGGTCATTACATTTGAACTAAAATCAAAGTATCTGAACTTAACCCTATGCTGCTTGAATGTTTAGATTCCTTGTTTTGATTCTGTCCATTCAAAGCCTTGTTTTTATCTAAGGGAACAATGGATGGATTGTGTATGCTTGCAATCCTTTTGAACCTTTATCTATATAGGAACACACTTAATAAAAAATATAAGAATGTGTTACATTGAACTGTACTAGTAAAAAGAGCGCTAACCAAGGTTGGATAAATATGTGTCCCCACAGTTTGACTGAGCAGGATCTTCTGTGTGTTCTTTGTCCCACAGGTGGTGACTAACAGGGACACACTGGAAACCCTCCTGTGCATAGCCTACGTGTTCGAGGTGTCCACCAGTGAGCACGGCGCACAGCATCATATTTACAGGCTAGTCAAAGACTGACAGTCACCCAGTTGGGACTTACCTTCTCTAGACCCATTGTAGCATCTCAGTGAGCAGCAACACTAAATACATATTGGATACTTCCTCCGTAAGCTTAAAGCTCAACTCGGTCAGAAGCCCAGAGGAACACTGGCTTTGTCAGCATGCCCGGGAACTATATTACTGTTGAGGAAGAGATGGATTTAGGATTGTGGAAGCTGAAGCGACCTTAATGTGAAAAGTGACAAGAAATAAAGAAGAGGACCATGATACACTGTGGTCTCTAAACCAAAGGAGCCAACAAGACCTGCATGAGAAAGTTTCCATTGGTGGTGTTTTTCATCTCATTTTACTAGTGCTTGTTTTTGATTTAGATTATTTGACATACATGCATGTGCAGGGATGTTTGCTACAGAGGAGTTTTGCTGCCTCAGTGTGCCACCTAGTGGCCTAAATATAAATTACAATGGGGAAAAAAGAATGCGAGTAGACTGAGAGAATCCCTCCTTTGCACATCCATAAAATATCACTGTTTTTTGTGCCAATCGTTTGTGTTATTTGAGTAATTATGTACAGTGCCACATCCATCTCCTCTCGTCAGATTTATGAAAAAAGAGGCTAAAATGATTTTAAAAAGAGCTATTCTATTCACGTTGTTTGATGTTTAATGTTAAATGTTTGTAGTATTGTCTTACTGTTTTTGATTGAAAATGATCTGACTCCAAAAGGCACATAACACTGCTAACTTGAACCAGATTCAGATCTGTAACCTGATTACAGAGGTCGACTGTAATTTGCCCTGAAGTGTCGGATGAATATACAAGTGTTTCTTACGAAGAGCCTCTGTTGCTGAGTTATTTCGCATTCTGTTTCGTTGACTTGATATAAGGGAAAATATGCTGTACATTATGTTCAGGGTTTTGTCTTCAACTTGGATTATTCAATATCTATACACATGCACATAGATCTGGTTTGTTTTAGAATACGATGTTGAGGGTAACTTTTTCCCATAATGCCTGTCCAAAACCTATTCTTTTTACTTTGATGAAAAATATTTGAGAATCTGGAGCAAGAAAAACATTATAGTTTATCAAGCAAATGTGTAAATGAATACTATTACCAAAATGGTGGGTAATCAAGTATCTCAATATACTCAATGTGTATCTCCATCAACTACGCATTTCAGCACTATTAATCTGTGTTAGTATTTAATGATTTCTCTTTTGTGAAGTTTATTAGTCAGTTACGTTTCAAAGATAGGTTTTGTTGTGTTAGTGAAAAAGTACATTGATATTTGGAATGGAAGAGACCACTGCCCCCTGGTGGTGTTGAGGAGTCATTGCTAACTCGATGGAAAGGGAAACGTACTTTTCCTCTTAAATAGTCAACTAATAATATGGAATCTGCAATGAGATTTAGCTAAATATGATCATTTAATGCAATAGTCTCCTGTCTCAGGAGTATATACAAATTGAAGCCTATAACCTGAACTCAGAACATGTGCTTTCAACTCCCAGGTGTAAAGTGAGAATGTGTCCCTGCAATGGAGAGACACGCTCACAAAAGATAAGGTAAACGGTCCAATAGGTGAAGAAATTAAAATGCCATAGATCACAAGGCTTATTCTGATAATCCCAATTGAAATAATTCAGGTAGGTTGCTCTAATTATGGCAATCCCCTCTCAAATCGATGAGAAAAAGCAAGGTCTGTTTTCATCGAGGTCAGAGAGATGCTTACAGCCATAAGCAATATGTCCAACCCTCTTACAGAAGGTCAAAAGTCTGGCGATATGAGAGATTTTTGTAAAACTCGACAAAATGAGAGAAACCATTACCTGCTTAACAATACTGCAACCCATTGCTTTGAAAGCGCATCAGAAATTAGATAAATACATGAGCTCTAGATTGGAGGTTCATTTTTGTTTTACCTTAAACAGCCTAGTATTTTTGTCACTTGATGTTTTCAAGGTCAGAAATATACTTCCCATCTAATTGGTTAAAGATCCAATGGACAAGAGGTCCTATTTTAAAAATATTTTCAAGACAACTTTCATCTGTAAATGATCACCTTAATAGGTTATATTTATTGAATACATGTTTGATATATATTTGCTAAAATATTCGAGTATATTTAATGTGTTCCTGTTATTGTGTCCAACCATATTACCATGACATGTAAGCGTTTAAAGCTTGGCAGATTTGTTTTATTTGCCACAGTAAAGTTTTGATTGCGTTCAAAATAAAAAATAGTGCGAATCGGCCTCTATCTATACCGTGGTTCCTCCTGGACACCTGGGTTCCCCCTCCTTCACCAGGTGCGTAGCAGTGACACACCTGCAGAGGGACTGGCTCAGGTAGATCCAGACCTCTGGCTCCACTTCATGCCTGTCATCTCCCAGCAATCAGCTCCACAGATATGTCGTTGCTGCGTCCAGATTGTAACTTAACATGGTCTGATTTACATTACGCGCAATGAATGTCACATGGGGTTTGCTGACGGTTTTGAGTCTGGCGTGCCACACCGAGTCGAGGTGCTCGCCGACCTCTTATTATAAGAACTGTTGGATCCGACGATTTCCCGGGATTTTCATCAACATCGAGGAGTCTCAGCGGAGAGGTGCGCAGCTTCTCAAGTCCTACCAGGAGGAGACCGCGCTGAAATGCAGCCGCACCTGTTGCCTCACGAGAAACTGTGAGTAATGCTTCATAAACCACACACAAATATTGTGACTTTTTGTTCTTTTGTACTATGCCTCCACCGATCATCTAAGCTAATTGTATTGCCTTTCCTCTGACAGTTTCCTGTAATCTGGCAATATTTCACTATGATACAACTCAAGAAAACGTGAACTGCTTCCACCTGCACTGCCCAACGCTGGAGAGCTGCATCCTCAGCCACAGAGGCAACGTTGTTCTGTACAATATCACTAAGGGTAAGTCAAGTAAAAGGTGAATACTGAACATTCCTGTAATTTAGTCATCTTCTATTGTACATACTCTAGAAAAGTTATACATTTTCACCGCAAGACATACACATGCTTTTATGGAAAATAAGTACATTTTCTGCAACTTCATACTCTTACCCTTCTCATTACATTCAGAGAGCAACACTTTAGATTATTGTGATCATCTCATGAAATAATTGTTAGCTCTGTAATTACCCTATAGTTAGAATTATTACCGCCTTTATGAGCAACCATAAAATGCTCCTGACATACTAAAGCATGAAATTGTAATCCAATATAAAATTAAGTAACGGATAGTAAGGAACCACATCTTCCACCACAGACCTAGAAGGACTTATTGTTCTGATTAAAATAATAATATTAAAATAAATGTTTATTTTAGAAAAGTAGCTGATTTTATGTAAAAAATGTTACTCACATTTTTTAAAAGCCAGTATGTTTAGTATGACATCACAAATGTAAAATACAACAAAGATAAGAGACCCAAATCTTTGTCTTGTTCCCTAGGTGCGGATCCTGACCTGTTGGTGTTTGGGAAATATTTCACCTCTAATGTCCGTGTGTTACCGCACCACTACAGTCGAGGCAACGCCTCAGAGCTGCTTCCACCTGACAAACGGCAGTTCATCCACCCACCTCCGCCCGCTGTACAGCCTCTGACTCCAGCACCCACAGATGCTCCCTCCACCACAGCAAGCAGAGCGCCCAACATCACCACCTCCACCCCTGCCACCAGCACCCCCACGCAGCAGAGCACCAGTGAGCCTTCTACAGCTCCCACAACTACCGCTGCCCTGTCCTCCACTCCACAGACTCCACTAGCTTCAGAGAACCATGCACAAACAACAATCCCCACCACCGCCACCTCTTCTCTTGCACCCAGCTTCACTACGCCTCTTTCACCCATCACAACAACCCCACTCATCCCTTACAATCCCAAGACCACTCCTGCCTTTTCTACCACACATGCAGAGCCCTCCACACCCCCCACCACCATCTCTCAGATGGCCACTAGCCCCCCAACTTCCACGTCTCTTATGGGCAGTTTAGAGAGCAGCAAGCAATCGCCCAACGACACCAAGAGCAGCGCGGTGAGGAACCACACTGCGGGCGGTGAGGAAGACCATGGTGTCAGCGGAGAGGACACCTTCGGGGGTTTGGGGTCTGGGTGGCATGTAGCGGCTCACACCCTGCTGGTTGCAGTGGCCGTCTTCATCACGGTGCTGCTGAGCTGCTGCTGCTCCATCCTGCTGGTGGTGAGCTGGAGGGGTCAGAGGAAGAGGATGGGACGGTACCGGACATCGTGGAGAGGGAAGAGCGGTTCCATGCGTCTCATAAAGTACGTGCTGGTCAGAGAAAGCTCCTGAAAGCAGCGCCAAGGCAACACAAAGATACAACTGACATTTCTACTTTGTTATGGCAATGTATTTAATGAAGGAATCCAGGATGAAGAGACAATTGTACATTTGCACCGCTATTTTTGTAAGCTGAGTTATTAACAGCTTTTACTTAATTTTAAACAGATACTGTAGTTACTGTCCACTGAGGTTACAATTCCATATATATGAGCTAAACAGGCAGAGATATTTAGTGTGTCTGATGAGATTACCAAATACATAGTTGCCATGATTTTGGACTCGATGACATTTGATAGAAGAAACTGAGCCAACGCATTTGACCGCAGGAATTGGCCTCAAGAAAGACGATATGAAAGCCATTGGGCTGTCCTACATTCTGATGTACTTCAATGAGTTTAAAAGGATGTTGATGCCACACCACAGGAACTTTGGCAAGTTGTATAAGTGGGACTTAAGGGGGGCTTCCAAGAAAAAAGGACGGCTACAATTCAATTCAGATTGTAAGCAATGTGCAATGATGGACTACTTTTTGCCTGCTGGGCTTCAGTGTTTAACCCTCCTTCAGTGCATTGGGTTTCTTATGACCTAGAAGTACCAAACCAGGGACCAAAACTCCTAAAGAAGGGCGAGGTACCTTCCAACAACCTGCTGCTGAAAGCATCCTTTCACTGGGGTGCCACTCGTCGACCTGACAGTGAGGAGAGCTGGAAGTTGGGATAGGATCCGACTGAATGGGGCTTTCATTACAGAAACGCTTTAATCATCACGCATACAAACTTCAAAGACAGAACACTTAACCGCTTACATTAGGCTTTTATTTTTTGTAATAAAGACGACATCATACACCTGATTCGACAGTATTTTGGAAAATGAATACATTAGTTGAGACCATTGACGATGTCCTTATATTGGAACAGTAATCTGTCACTTGTACATAGATGGAATCCAAAATGACACGTTTGTTGTGGTCCCTGCTGCTTATTTTCACCGTGTTCATGTAAATACATTTGTACATAAAGCTGTATTACAGGTTGAGCACTTTCTTCACGGCCTCTTTGTACTCCAGAATGGTGCTCTCGCTCTCTCCTTCATTCCTCAGCCTCGTGACAGAGTTCTTGTACTCCTGCACCTCTTTTCTTCCCAGCAGCTGCTCTCGTACTTCCTCCTCCTCTCCTTCTCCGGCCACTTTCATGCGTACCAACATGCTCAAGATGTTCTTTTGGGACGGGCTTTCTTCCCAGCTGTATTCCTCCATGTCCGCCACGGTCTTCTCAGCCTCCCAGGCCTCGGTTTTCTGATGAATGCGAAAAATAGGATACATTATATTCACTTAGATTTGAAATGTGTGTGTGTGTTACAGCAATTTTGACACATTACCCACATTACATTTTGTGTGGCTGAGTCTAGTTTGGAACACAGTAAGGCACCAGATGTTAAATATGAGGGTCCTTGGTCACTTCTTTGATGCCCCCTCCGCTGCCCGTCTAACTGTCATCACATTCCCTTGAGAACAACACGGCTCATTGTGCGGCAGCTTAAAGCCCCGCTGCTCTGCAGGTGTTTGAGGTTAATGACCATCATTACCGCTGTACACATCTGATCCACACAACATCCCGTCTGACTAAGTTCAGGCCTTAATGAGAGGAGAAGTAGCTTTTCGGGAATAGACCAGGAGCTTCCTTAGACAAAATGAAGGCCTACTAAACAGTAGCATTAGTCTTAGGCTATGGATTATTTTACTAATGAAGCATTCAACCAATTACTCCATCAAACCAGTGATATGATAATTACTTGATTCAAGAGCAAAAGTCAATAATAAGACAGTCTCGTAAATTAAAGTCTCCCCAAGTGGCTTCTATTGGTTGAATGGCAACTAAAAATGTACATTTACGCTCTTATTAGTTCATGAAAAAAACAACCTTACTACATTTGATTTACAAAGAGAAAGCTTAGTGCTGTGAGTTTAAGTTGTGCGTTCCAACCTTCTTCCAGATGCTGTTTTGGCTTTCATACAGTATGCTATATTAAATAATACAGAGTGTTATCAGCAGTGACACCATGTCTGAACTTGTATTCATTATCAAGTCGTTTGGTCAACAGACAGAACAACCAATGACTTGCCAAATAACATTTTTATTTTCAGTTCGGGAAAACTTGTTGGGTATGGATTCAGAAACGCAGGTGGAGTGCCTCTAGAGCAGTGCTTCTCAAAGTGTGGTCCGCGGACCACCACTGAGTATATATATATACCGTGAGTATATTGGTAACATTTCACATTTGAATTAAATAAATACATTTAAGTTTTCCGCACTCCTGCGGGAATATCTCCGCAATGGAGCGAAGTTAAGTTTCACTTTTGATTGCATGATATAGCCCAGCGCAACACCTTCATCACACATGTTGCCACTTGTTTGTACCATTTTCAGGCGATTTGATATTTGTGGAGTTAGGTGGTCCGCGAGTGTTTTTTTGTATTGGTTAAGTGGTCCTTGGTATGAAAAAGTTTGAGAAACACTGATCTAGAGTCTGACTCCTCTCCACACTGGAGCAGCTCGGAGCACTCAGATCAGCGCTGGCATGGATTAGCACCAAATAGAATTAGCAGGGCAGGTCCGTCTCCCTGAGTGGGAGATACAATCACCTCAGTGGCTGCTAACAATTGGCCTCTTTGTGGGCTAGCATTACAACCTGAACGCTACACTATGCTCACAGCTTCCACCAGCCTGCTGGACAAGCACTGTGCCTTCCATTGTGTGTCCAAAAGGGCAGCGCACGGTGTTCAGCTTCCTGGCTCGGACACCTTTCCCAACTGAGAGAATTTGTTTTTTCAAAATGTGACTAAGCCATAACGGGAATAGGTCCCGAAAGCCAAAGGTTGCACAATAAGAGAGTCATTTTCTTTTATGCATCTGGCTGCAAATTCATGATCGCTGTGCCTGAGCGGATGACCTGGTGCAGACTTCTCTGATGTGGCATGGCTGGCTTAATGTGAATTAAGAGTATCAGGGTCAACACCTGATAGGAGAGTTTGTTTTCCCCTAATCTGTGGAGAAATGTCAGCGGGACAATGCTGCTGTTTGCCGTCCCTCCTGCCCATTCAAGGCTGATTCCTCCCTAATGGGTCTCTCAGATCGCAGAGCAAGGTGGACAACGGCTCCCTGGTAAAAAGCAACTTGTCCATGTCGCTTACCATATGTAAATGTCACCGGAGATACAGATAAAGGAATAAAACAAATCTTTACAGGAAGGTCATCTTTGTAATATTATATTTTTGCAAACCTTTTTTTAAAGGAACGTCTTATTCCCAAAATAAATTGTAAATGCTATTTTTCGTAGTCCAGACCATTATGCCAGTTTAGTGACATTTCATTAACACTAAACTGTAAATTCAGGGCTTTACCATTGAATTCAATACAACTTTATTTATATACTTTACTGTACACATCGTTCAATTCACTCTTGGCTTCCTTTACAGACTTAAATGTTGTTTTTCAACTTCATCCCGTAAAAGGTTGGTCTCTGGCTTATTCCTGTCCCAGCTGGACTACGGTGATACCATTTATAGATTTGCCTGTCCCACTGTTTTGGCCAAACTTGACCCACTCTACCATGCTGCACTGCGTTATATATCAAATGCACCCTATAGGACTCATCATTGCACACTATATAGCCTAACTGCATGGTCCTCACTCACTATGCGTAGGATGCAGCATTGGTTTTTAATAATGTATAAAGCCATTTTAGGTAAGCTTCCACTGTACATATGTGCCAGATTTGCTCCAGTTTGTGACTCTTACAACCTCAGATCCAGTGCCTGGATACGGGTCCAGGTTCCTGCCGCGCGGGACTGAGGCTGGGAAAAGGAGTCTCTTTTATTATGGTCCTTGGTCTTGGAATGACCTTCAATCACGCCTCAAACTGACGGCACATGTCTCAATAGCATGTTTTAAATTGAAGTTGTCTGAGGCCCTTACCACCAGCTGCTCTTGCAGTAATAAGTAGTGCCTTTCTTACTGTCCCTAATGTGCACAATGTAGTGACTGCTTTTTCGTCTTTTGTTTTCTTAGTTTTGTTCTCGGTATTTTATATGTCTGTTATGTGTAACGTTGCTGCCTTCTTGGCCAGGTCAGCATTGCAAATGAGATTCTATCTCAATGCTTTTATCTGGTTAAATAAATAAATAAAAATCCAAAAACATGACTAGATAGAAACAGAAAATAACAAAAAAACATTTTAATCACAAAATAATTGTATATAATATTTTGTGTAGAATTAAGCTTTAACTATGTGCAGTTCATAGGCATACAAGTAGTCTCCCTGCTAACTATACCACTATTATCCAAATGCATTATTGTTTAGATGACAGAGGAATGTACACGTTTAGTTAAAGTAATAACTTGGCTAATAGTACCTTTACACTAATGACCAATATCCCATC
This sequence comes from Gobionotothen gibberifrons, assembly GCA_943591055.1. Lineage (NCBI taxonomy): Eukaryota > Metazoa > Chordata > Actinopteri > Perciformes > Nototheniidae > Gobionotothen > Gobionotothen gibberifrons. Next base: position 348,574 of record CALSBZ010006684.1, read on the forward strand.
ATATATCAAGTGCATGGCTTGAGATTGACACGCTTTTTTTCTAAAATTTGACTCATTAAGTAGAAAGGAAGTTGCTTGTATAATATCTGTTACTACTTGACCTCTTATTTCCTATTTACTTCTTTATCCGGATTATTGCAGTCTTATGCGTGTGCAAAAACTAAACCTTTAAAAAGGGCACACGCACTGAAAGGAGAGCAGGTTAACAGTTCAAGTGAGAGACGGATGTATCTGCACAATGTCATCTTTAGTAAACACAGAAGTGGACGGAGCAAAGCAGAGAAAAAAGAGAATATGTTCTGCTCACCCAAGACTCGTGGTAAAGGACAGTTAGCAGGTACATGGCATACTCATGATTCTGCTTCCTCAATGGGCAGCTGGTGGAGGGAGGGAGGGAGGAAAAGACAAAAGGAAGTGAATTATTACATTTCTTGACAACTTTATTTAGTATTATGAACCCTAAAGAAGGGTTTTTTACCGCTCAGCTGTGATGGTGAGGATATCGGTGTCCTTGCAGTATCTGTCTCGAACCAGATTGAGCATTTTCTTGCGGGCATGGTCATCCAGATTTAAACTGGACAGTTTTACCTGCGATGGCAACAAGATAAGTGGATTACTGTTAGAGCACTTGTTTTGTAAGCTTTGTGATGTAAAGAGAAATACACGGACAATACGATTAGGGCAGATGTGATTTCATTATGTGCTATACCTCCTGTCTGAATCTCTATACCGTAGACATAATAAAACCACAACCCAGACTATTTGTATTTAAGCTACATGGAGTTTTGACTGTGTTGATTAAAAACACTATACTTTTTACAGATGAAATCCCAGCTTTAACACTCAAAGTAACCCTTAAGTCCCTCTCACAATGGATGAAGGAAAATCTGAGATTATTCCATTTTTTTCCATAGCTTTGATTTAGAATAATTTGTATGAAGCAACAAAACTGCATCTAAAAGATAACTGTTGACATGTCTATTCTGAAATATGTTCTTTCCAACTGAAGAAAATCTTACTGCTTACGTTTAAAAACTGAATGAGTTTTTGTGAAGCTGAAACTGTGAGATTTGCCCTCTGATCTATTTGTTTTGCCTAATCCACCTGGATTAATGTCTGAATAATTCCTAGCATGCTGATATAATCTAAGGCGGAGTGTCAGTGGAGCAGATGGCTGGTGATTACTGCTGGAGAAAAAATCCACCTAGAAAATAAATGACAGATTTGTCACAGGCAGTTTTGATTGCTGTGTGTCTGTGTTGTCAAGCTTGATTTCATGTTTTAGAGCTGAGAGGAGGGAAAGAAGTTTTGCAGAACGCTATTATTGTTTAAATGTGGGAAATAAATGATAATAAAACCCAAAACATAATCGAAAGAATACATTTGATTTGGCCTCCTAAAGCCAGAGGAGAAACTGTCCAGCCACCAAACAGAAAATAGTGTTTTGATCTGTTCTTCCATATTCTAAAATCCTGTTAAACTTTCATTTACACCTACACACAACACGAAGGTAACGTGATAATAATATAAAAAATATTAGCTACATTACGCCAAGGATCTACTTTTTGTTGACCTGTGTGGACCATCCCTAAATGTATATGCCATTGCTAAATGTGTTATATCGAATTTTAACTGGCCAGCCTATGTTTAATTTGTTTACTTCTTGTTCATTCTTTAGTATATTCATAAGGTTGAGTATTAGTTTCATGGCTTATGGTGGTTATGCGTTTACATGTATGTCTCTCGAGGCAGATTGCACATGGCTGGATTAGTGGTAGCGGGGATTAAGAGAAATATTAAAATGTCCCAACATATATGTCAGTGATGTATGTGATGTATGTATTAGTTGACAAACACAAACCCATTCGCAAGGACGTTACACTAACACAACAGCTTGAGCACATGTTAAATATGCTTTCATGGTTATAATCTCTGCCGACTTGATGGCATAATTTCTTAGGTTTTAGGTCAATGGACAAAGAGCGTCTCCCTAGATAAATCATGATGTCAGCTGGTGATTATGCATCGCTGTAAATCTCTAATCTCATTTTTCATGTCAGGCTTCTCTGCACATTACTTTCTATACATCTGTGAACTGCAGATCATCAGGTAAAGCTGAGGTCAGAGCATATTTATAGAAACTTTAAAGGATTGGAAAAGCAAAGGGACTCACTCTGAGATGAACAACCCGAGCGGAGGGGTTTCTGAGGGAGGGGGCTGCGGACATGTAGTCTGTGCTCTCCACTTTGACGGGGAAGTGCTCGTCACATTGGGCGTCAGTGTCCAAGGCAGAGGGCCACTCTGTACAGAAGGCTGACGGCAGAGAAAAGGAATATTAAAAACACTGACTCAGCCCATATATGTATTAAAGTCAATATTATTTGCTGCTACACATCACAACAAAATGTCTTTACAATAATTCAAATTTAAATTACATTTTAGAGCTTCACAATGTTTCCTGATGGCCACCGGTGTCAAATGCAGAAAATTTGGAATCTGAAAGACATAGGAAGGTTTAAAATTCACAGCTATTCATACAACAACAACAACAACAACATAAGAAAAGGTCCTGCAGTAATAATATATTCATTTAGAAAGTGGAAAGCAAAATTCAGACAAACAGCTTTCATTGATTCAAATTGATGATTTAAGAATAGATTAGATTTCAGAATAAACTGGTGTTTAATTTCACAGAACACAAAGAGGAAAACTAAACTAAATTGAGATCAAATTGAAATGTGTATAGGTCACATAACTAGCATGTTTAGCCAAACGAGAAACATACACGTGTTATTAAAAAATAAAAAATTTCAAGCGTCAAAAACCAAGAGCAGTTAAGCCCTCTTGGCAGAGCAAGATAATGAAATCAATATCGTTAGGCTGGGGGCAGTGATCCAGCTGTGGGGTGAGGGTGAGGGTGGAGGGGGGGCGGGGTGTAGTGGATATGCTGTGGCTGCAGTCCAGATGGAGCAGCTGGTGTCTGGTCACAGCAGCTCAGTAATCCGGGGACAGAAACAGAGCCGCAGGTCAGAGCAAAAAGTGCTCCAATACTCCTGCTAGGCTGCAATTAACTCATAATGAATACCAGAAGTAAATGCCAAGGTAAACAGAAACAGCCCGCTGTCAAGTGTGTGTGGACTAGGGCTGAACGATATACCGTGTCATGGCGATAACCGCGATATGCGCATGCGCGATATTCACATCGCAGGGACGTGCACATTTTTTTTTTTTGGGCGTTTGATATTAAGTAGGTAAATTAACTCAAACACATCATGTTACAATTATTTTTGCTGCTTGCTACAAAAGGAAAGCTTGCGCGGCTCTCATGTCAGGGCTACTTGAGTGGAGTGACATGCAGGCTCCGAGTCAGCATGCACAGCAAACAACTATTTCAGATGCCTTTGCCGGTGTTACACCATATGAGAAAGGTTCAAAACGGCATAAAGGAGCTGGTGTCTAGCTGTTCTTAATTTAATTGTTATAATGTTGTTTAAAAGATGTCCACTACTTTGCTATTTGCACAAAAAAGGTTTTAATTGTGGAATAAAAAGTAAAATTACCTATTTTGTCACGTATGTTAATTCCCTAATGTGATAATGAAGCTTCCTATAGTTTAATGTAATACGTTTAATCTCTTGGATCCCTTCTAGACACCACTCTTCTTCATTCACAGATGAACCCCCTTATTTGAGGGTAAGCGACCTGCCCTATCATGACTTAAGGTATGATGAGTCAACCAGTTAAGATCCAGACGTCCGTGACTAAAATCCTTCATCCGGTTAAATATAGTTAAAAAAGCCGCAACATATATCGCAGGGGGAAAAAATATCGCAATGTCAGTTTTTTTCAATATGGTGCAGCCCTAGTGTGGACAGATTGAGCCTGTAGCAGATTTTAATCATATTCAACTCGTGCAAAATACCCCTACAACTTAATTCCGTGCCCAATTTCGAAAACTGCACAAATGTATCCTTGTGCCGTGTGGATACATGTTGTTAATGAGGTCTGACCTTATTCTAAATGGTTACTTGATTTGATAAGATTAAAAAAGAAAACTACATTGTGAATGCAATTAGGACGCCGCAGTTGGTTTAATATCCTTGAAAAGTCTCGACTGTAATATTCTCAACCAAACATAGACTAACACAATGACATCTTTCATATAATTTATTAAAATCCACACAGACTGCACAAACACACCACAATGCTTTTCCCAATTGTCAGTGATGTAAAACCCAACATTAAAATGTACTTAATAATTTACAATTACATCTCAAAATAGATGTTAGAATGCCTTTGGACAAAAACCCAACTAAATGTCATCCAACTGATAAGGTCTGGACCATGGGAGACACACATGGACTAAATGAGAACCATCAAAAGTAAATGTAATTTAACTTGCGGGTACAGCTTGGATAAAGTATTTATTACTATCTTTCAACCCTGTGGCTATAGTAAAGTATTATGCAAATGTATCCTTGTGTGCTTTAATTGTCTACCCAAAGGATATACTTTATGAACATATATTAGAAACTCACTCCTTGGTCATTGGATTAGTTTCTACTTTAGTAAATAAGGGAGAAATGTCTATCATAGGTGGTTGGGATGGGTGGTGGTAGAGAGTCATGTTTTGCTCATGTTCTATATGAAAACATGTTTATTTTGCTTCAATAAAAGTGTCTTTAAAAAGATAAAAGAGTTCCAACCTTGATCAGTTCCAAGTTGCCCTTCTTCTCTGGAGGGACGCCTCCCTTCATGGGGTAGCCCATCCTCACCGGCAGGGGGACGGCGCTCGGTCTGAAGGAGGTGGCTGTGGGATAAACAGACGTCCAGTCCTGATCCACCACCATCTTATCTGTCCTGGGCTCCCCTGACTGATACAAAACACAAGACAAACGGAGGCTTTACAACAGAAGATCTGTGACAGTTTATTGCAGATTAAAAGGTGGGGTAGGTCATTTTGGAGAAACCAGCTGGAGTGTGCTAGAATTTGAAAATACACAGCCGGAGAAAATCTGCCACTTCCTTACAGAGCCCCTCCTCCAACACACACAAACGCGCACATGACCAATGAGGGCACGAGATAAGTTTGTGCACAGATGGAAGGCTGACAGGCAGGTAGGCCATCCAGTTATTTTAGCCGGGCTAAAATGATTGGTCGTGCTTTTTACAGTACCACAGCTTCCACAGATGACATTTCTTTATGGATTTGTTATCAAAGCACTTAAGATATTCATTGCTATCGGGATGTTAAGAGCATTCCATGGAATATAACAAAAAGTGTCTCTCGAGCCGGTTTCTCAAACGTACCTACCCCACCTTTAATGATACGTGTAAAATATGTGAACCTTCATCTTGGAAAAGAGACATTAAAGGTGCAGACTTACAGTCCTCCTGTTTTTTTTTATGAATCCTTGACGTTGACCACCTCTCTCAGGGCGACCTGAAATATAAAATATTTCCAGTTAACACACAAATAAACTTCATTGATGTGTGACATAGGTAAATAAAAGACTACATTTGGTAACAGCAATGCATTTCATGCTGCCAACACTGTTATATTTATTTATAGTGTTTACTTTATATTTTATTACTTGTATTTCAACATTGCACTTACTTCAGGATACCATGTACGTAAGCTGTATTTCATAGTATGATGTACATTGAAACTGTTTTATTTATCACTATGATCTTTTGCTGTACTGTCTATAAAGAGCCACAAAAGTGTGTTTGTTAATTTGCAAATAGATGTTTTGATATACAGAAAAATAATAGCCAACCATTAAGATGTCATTACGCAGTTTTTCAAAGAAACATACCAAAAATTCCCAAGATCCCCCCAGCTTTTAAATGGTGAGCATGTGCAGCCTTTTATGAAAGTACATTGAATTTGCTTGTTTTGTGAAGGTAGACCAAACAAACATTAGGGATTAAGATTTAAATCAACAAAAATACTACATCAGCAGATTAACTAATATCCAACATAACTTAACTGCAGGAAGCACTAGTAAACAGCCTAATAGTATTACAGTTATTTTAGATTTACATCCCGTTTCTAGACCATGCTTCTATCTTTTAACTTATTTTAAGTATGATTACTGAGGGTGGGTAGATAATGTTTGGAAGATAAGATGTCATCTTGTTACTGCCAATATTCTAGACACAGGAGCCAACACAAACACCCCTTGAACTAACTCCAACATGGATGTATAAAGCCTCAATACATATCAAATTGCACAAATGACAAATATGGTTGTCCGTGATTACAGCTGATGTGTCTAATTTAAAGTTAAGACACTGACTGCTAATATAAATGTACTGTCAAAGGACATGGGGACAATAACTTGGCCTTGGTTAGTTAACAGCACCCATGCATTAAGCTAGGCGTGCAGCACGAATGAGTGTGTATGTCTCTCAGCAGCGACAGTCAAACTCACCTTTATTTCCTCCTCCAGTGTGTGTGGACACACCGGTCGTGTATGTGGCTCTGCTCAGTGATTTCTGGAGTCCAACACCAGAAACATTAATTCGACCTAGGGACAGAAATGCCTTACTTGTGTGAGATGCCATGTTTTCCCAATGACTACGGCGTGCAGTGAGGGACCAAGAAGGCGAATTGCGAAACGTTATCACGGTGCAGAGCGAGTTTTCAGCGCCTCCTACAGGTGAGCATAGGTATGGAATAACAGCTCGTAATTTATAATGGGACTTCATCCGGCCATGTTATAATTTATTTCAAATATAAAAAACTATTTTGGTTGAAATTAATGAAAATAGCTGTTTACCATCCGTATTTACACGAGTACTTTATTTTATTTTAGGCTGCAACCGTGCAAGTGTGACAGATGCTGCTTTTTGTGGTGCGTTCAAATAAGCTTGAAAATGTAAACTCATTATATATCCGAAGAAGCAAGGTCCACGTTTAGCCCTAAACTTCGTGAAACCCACCCACGTTAACGTAAGAGGCATATGCATGACTGATTTCCTGTTAGATATATAAAAAAAAAAGGGTTGAACACAATTAAAATGTTTAAGGTCAATGGAAAGTTGATAAACCTACTGAGTTCACTTCTATTTAAAGAAGTAGCATGGATGTTAGTGATATTTATTGAGGTACAATTGCATCAACCGGATCTAGCATAAAAAGAGAATATTCTGCATGTGGGGTAAGTTTGCAAATCTATTTGTTTGTGTTGTGTACATGTCTACCAGCGTGCTTATACAATACCTAGCTAGTTTATGATGGGAATATAAATATTTGGTGTTGTTTACACTCCTTGGTCAAACTGTATCACGTTGTGTTGCTATTCTAGTGTTTAATTCCTGGTCTTCGTGATGTTACACTAGGCTACACGTGTACTGTATGTAGTATGTACCCAATTTACATTAAGGATACAAAGTGCACTTTCTCTGAACTTCTTTGCGGGCTTTGGAGCAAAACATGTTGGCAAGCCCCTGTTAAGGCCCCTGTGTTTTGGCCGAGGTGTATAATATATCAATGTTAATCTGATTTAACACAACTTTAACGAGACTCGTCATCATGCACCATGAGGTTTTAATATAGGCTAGAATAAAACGATTGCACTCAAAGGACTATACTTGGAAACACAACCCCTTATCAAGACAGGCCCACAATATCATATTATGATGCAGGACCCACCTTTCACTTAATATATTTCACTAATATAATTCATTTAATATATTTCACTCAATTTGAATGTATCAACGTTGTAGGAGACGAATAGTAAACTGACACAAAGAATTCCCCTATTCATTGAACGCAGCATAAGTCCATGCACAGGCTGCGATGCACTTCAAAGGGACAAGTCCTGCAGGCAGCAGCCGATGAGAGACTTATGCTTCTTACTGTGTTTATGATGTCCATTTTACATTTTAGCGCTGGAAGATGAATTCAACCTTATCTTAATTGAGTTATTCTTTCGATAGAACTTTGGACTTTTTTATAAAAAGAAAAGAAATCCGAACTTTTCTCCCGGCTTCTGAAATAATGTCCTATTATTTATCACCGAATACAATTTGAGGAGTGTTTCTGGAGTTTAAGGTAAGATTTAACACTTACAGTAAGCTTGACATCGTTTTGCTGTTCAGTCTAATTCTTTAAGAGCTCACCAACTGTGACGTACAGCATTAATTGATGCAAATATTGACTTTACATGTGCTTGATTATGCAGCGTCATTAAACAAACCTGTTATTTAGTTTACTGCTTACACAGGTTAGTTATGCAGATACAAAGAGTACAACTTGTTTCTTCAGGCTGTAAAATCTAAATATTATAATAATTTGTGTTTTAACCCACACCCTGTCCTTTCAGTAGTGATAGATGTCAAAGTCGGTTCAGGAGTGTCTGACGGTTCATTGTGTGTGTGTCATGAAGGTGTGTTTTAAAGGTAGAAACTCTATCTTCAGGGATACAGCAGCGTGTGTGTTTGTTGTCATCAGTTCACCCCTAGTTGACGACAGATATGGACGGGGGTGGCTGCCTCCAATTAGCTTACCTCTTTTGTCCCATGACACTTTTTCCGATCCTTTTACTAGGCAACATCCGGTCATCAATCACACTACCTGGTGCACTGTCTTTCCAGAGAAGATACTGACTCACCTACCTCCCTTTGACACACTGATTAATTGTTCATACAAGGAGTACAATTCACTTTGACTAGATGGAAACTGTTTTTGTCAAGTTGTCACACTGTCCATACTTTGTTACAGGTTCATTAGGGACATAAGGAACTGATATTATTAGTCACAATAATTCATTAGGATGTGTTACTGATTTATAGCTCCCTTTGAACAATTCACACAGTATACTGCTGATTTGATTAGGGAAGTCAATTACGACTTAAAAATAACTTGCATATTTGGTTAACTTCATGACACCAAATTTGAAGTAATCAATCAAGCATTGAATACTATTAACATGCATCACTTGGAGTGTTGAACCAGTCTGAATGCATGAATAATGTGCTAGGCGTTAACCTTTGCACTCTGTGACTGTAATGAAGACAACAGAGACAAGTTGCCAAACAGTCTTAACGTGGCCTCAAACTGTCTCCAGGTTTAATCAGTCTAATTTTCCTCTGCTTGCACATTGTTTAAGCTTTTCTGATGTGACATGTTTTGTGTCACTGACAGGGAAGGTGACATTGCAGCTGTGTCGCTGGCTTAACATTAGATGTTGGCTGGTTAACATAATAGTGGATTATTTTCTCTAAATGTTAGCAGAGTGCCTGTTCTGCATTTGTTTTACTTTCCCAGATGGGAAACTAGGCAGGTTTTGATGTCAATAAATGACAAAGCAAAAGTTCTGCAGTGGTAAATCCTCAGAAAAAGGCAGGCAGTGGAAAATGGACTGCTGACCTGTTTCTGACACACATTGATTCTGTTCTGTGGATATTACACCCCTTTTACTTTTTGTATTTCTTATGGCTATAAGTCACAGTGTCATAGCCTCCCTGAATTAGCATTTTCAAAAGTGTACATGCCACTGTTAATTATCACTCACACAAATGGCATTCCCTTCTATTTTCCACCACTTTTTAACTTAGCAAACATCGACTCCTCATGGCGCCAACATCCTGCAGATAGCCTATATCTTGGAGTAAAACCTAGGGCTGTTACACAATGAAAAGGCTTAATCTGCACCAGTGCCCTAAGCACAACAGGTCTCTGATCCATGTATGGCAACATTTCAAAAGTAGCATGCTAAGGGGGAATCACCTATCCTATTTGCCAGATTATAATATGAGGATATTTTGTAGTCAAATTATAATTTCTGCTACGCTCGAATGCCACCTGTCACAGAAGAAGTTGCTTCAATAGTAACTTCAAAGTTTGCGTTAAGTTCTATTAACCAACAAATTATCAAAACCGTTAATATCCTTGTGGGTTACTTTTATGCTACTCCCAACACATCTTAACAGTTTGGAAATATTGTGAAATATATATCGCAGAATACAGCTGACTTAGCTGACGCTTTTATCCAAAGCGATTTACAATTACCGATTACAGGGACATTCTCCCTGGAGTAACTAAGGACTAAGTGCCTTACGCAAGGGCACACTAATGTTGGTGTTCCTGGCGGGATTTGAACTCTCAACCTTCCGATCTTCAGCTTTCAGCCCACCTCACTATCCATTAGACCACCACTAAACCTATCTCTAAATACAGTTTAATAGTGGTTCAGCACATTAAGCTTTAGATTGTCTTGTATTTTCACGAGGGATTCTAAATTAACAAAGCCCTAGCTATACAGGGCAAAGCTTATTTCAGTCATACTATCTCCATAACTCATGTCAATCCTCCCTCTTCAGGTATGGACATGCAGTGCAGCACAGAAGCCTCCTGCTAGGTGTCTTATCCTACAGGACTCATCCTTTATCGTGGTTGAAACCTCCGGGACTTTCAAGGACTTTTAAATCCTCCTCTGGCCCACTTTGAACGGCACCATGGGGGAGAGACGAGCACACTCCTTTCACATGACATGCCATGTGCAACGCGACTACGGCAGCAGGATGGGGAGCTCCTATATAAGTTGCAGTCCCAACGGTTACGCCAGCACCAGCACCAGCCTGGACCAGGACATGAATGCAGCCTCCACTATGACTACTAGTACTGCCCTGCTGGCTACTACACCGGACAGAAGGCCCTACCCTGTAGTTTTACTGGACCCCCCAGGCGGGAATTATAGATCTGGCATCTCCTCCTTTCCGCCAGTGGACCCACTGAGCCCAGCCCGCCCGACCTTTCAGAGCCAGCCCTCCATCACCTCCGTCCCTCCGCCTCTCCCTCGTTCCAGCTGGATGCTAAATCATCAAAAAGAGTTCAAGAGCCCTTACACCAAGACGAGCATGCAGGGTGATGTTTACAACTTCCTGGAGAGGCCTGCTGGACTGAGATGCTTCCTCTACCACTTCCTCGTGTGAGTACCTGTCTTCTTGTACCTGTCCGTATACTCATCTCAGTTTGGTAGCCGTGTTAAATGAATAGAAATAGTTACAGATGACCAAAGAGGTTGACAAGCTGGCTTAAAAGACTGAATTATAGTAAATAAAGATTATAAGGGGCACTCATGGATAACACAGGTCACTACACACAATGCAACATGTGTTTTAGATCTTAATTTAGAGAGAAACAAACTTTGGAAAGCGACATCAACCTAGCAATCACAAGTATTTGTTAGTCTACACTTCAAAACTTTGATTTTAGTCATAAAAGCTGTTAAAAATCCTGAAACAATCTAGGTAAGCGTCTGACTTTCTGCCACAGTGCTCTGTTTGGAGTCTTCTTATTAGTATGCTAGTTCCCCTCTCGTTAATTACATCTAGTACGGCTTTTTTCAGTATTAGGTTCAGCTTCAAAGTAACAAAAGGAGAGGCGTCTGAGGTCTGCTTGCTGTCTGCGGTTGATTTGAGCAGTGGCGAGCCGTCAGGGCCCTCTAGGCCCTCTCTGAGGGCCTAATATATTCTACAAAATAATAGAATAGAAAAATATATATTTTAATATATTTAAAAAATATATTTTTTGGTTATAATTTTCATTAGTTTTACCAAAATAACTTGATTTAATTGCATTTAAAATAACATTTCCAAAGAAATAAATCTTTCGAATCTGCCTATTCAGTTTCTGTTTGAATGTGAAGGGTTAAATGAAAGAAGCTTGTCTCTGCGAGGTGAAGAGAGGAGCTGTTGGACGTCCAGCTATGAATTCACAGAGGGCCCGCTATAGTAACTGAAGGAGAGAGTAATGTCAAAAGACAGTACAATTGACCAATCATATCTTCCCTCTAAATGGGTGGGTTTTATTATCGCGGACTTTATGACAAGTTCCGCCCACTGTGAAACGTTTCTTGTTTCCTGAGCAACAACAACTTCCTGTCAACAGCGTAAACTCACCTTCAAAGTAAAAGCATGCCAAATTACACTTAAGACATACAACTGCAACGAAAGTAACAAACACAATGCAATATCCTTTTCAATTTCAAAGAACACAAATTGGGTTATTTACAGGTGCTGTTTTGTGTGGTAGAGGGTCGCTTTCATTGATGCGTTTTGCACCCCGGGCCGATGTTTTGATATTCCGCTGAAGTATACGCTGTGACGTAAAAACTCTTTTATTTTTCGAAGGAAGGGGTGGGGGTCAGAGGGCCTAGGTATAAAAGTCACGGCTCGCCACTGGATTTGAGATAGCCCAGGAGAAGCAGGTCAATGTGATCTGGTTAACCACACCTTTGTCTATTCTGCTCTCCTTACAGTTAACAATTAGCAACCTCATGCATGAAACATGTGGGGGAGCACACTGACCGGCAGTTAAAACGCTGCTTACATGACTCATGTTATCCACGGCCACTCAGGAACACTTTGCTCCTCTCTGTTGGGGTTAATATGTTTGGACTGTGATAAAGTTTAAGTGTTTTAGCATGATGTAATGACTGGAAATGTTGGATTGTGGAAAATGTGTTAATGTGAATATACATGACATTTAGATTAAGGTGTTTTGTTTCACCGGTGTAAACCTTTTATTATTTACCATACGTACTTTTACCCATTAAATATCTTTGAAAATACAAATCGATTTTGTAAGTGTATTAAATAAGTAATCAAAATAATATATAAACATTTTAATACAAATATGACTAACATACATTTGATCAGAAAGTGCTAAATATCTATCTATATAAGTAATTTAAATATGTATGCTTTGTTAGTTTTTCATTTTAATATGCTGAGCTCATAATCACATCATCTTTTTTTTCTTTTTTTCTTCTTTATTTATTTGGGGTCACATTATAATACAAGTACAGTTTTTCAAATCATATATATATATGATTAATACATAATCTTTTTTTAACAATAATCTTCCATAATTCAAGAACTGAATGCATGCGATGAATAGATCAGTGACAGTAGATTACATTTGATTTAAAG
>CALSBZ010006684.1:376844-405260 GCA_943591055.1 Gobionotothen gibberifrons
GTGTGTGTGTGCATACGTGCAGTCCTTCATAGTGGGACACACAGATGAAGCAATCTAATCACACTTTCATCTGATACCGTCATTCCCCAGCAGCTCTTTGAATGAACTTCACCCTCGCCTGGCTTGACCAGATTATTGCAGCGCGAACAAGCGGCTGTTTTTCAGTAAACATAAAATTGCCACATACGAAAACATCTGGGTGACCCATTTAAGGGAATTATTATGAGTAATCCCTTGAAATACCCCAAATTCATTTGTTCCTTTGACTTTCAAATGTAACCCAGATGTCATAATTACTAAACTCGATGAATTGGGACTCAGTGACCGCTTCGTTCTAGCGTTGGTGAGAGGTTTCGGTCTGACTGTATGGCAGTTTAAGTGTATGCTTTCTATTTATTTAATACACCTCCTAGGATATTTACCCCAAATTATTTGGCAACATCATATGTATTTACAGAAGGATGCATTCATCATACCTTTGTACCTTGTTTGTGAAAAAGAAACTTCCTGCTGTCCAAAATACATAGAGGTTATTAAACATTTGTGCAGATAAAACCTTATTTGTAAGTAAAGGATAAGTTAGACCTTTTAGTCAGAACTTACTAAACAGTGTTGTATAGACACAGCGACAGGGATTTGAAACCGAGTCACTTTTCAACACAAACAATAAGTCTATGGCTGGCTTATGTTTTAGTTATCTAAATTAGTGTCTGCTTCTTAGTCTAGAACTCTGAATGTCCTCAAACCTCTTTAATTGGTTCAGCGATTCAAATCTGCATAAGTAAAGTGAAACAAAATGGTAATTGAGTCTGATTAAGGCTACGTTATAGAGATTTACTGAACCATTTCTGCCTGATTATCCTCCCCTTTCTTTGTGTATGCAGACAGCCCATGGCAAACAACTGAAGCGCAGAGCTTGTGAACTTGATTCATTAATGGAGAGGCAAACTGAACATTTAGAAAGCAACAAAAGGGATCTGTCCATCATTCTGTTCCTATCCTATCGCTGTGATAACACTGAAAAAATTCTCACTGGTCTATTGCAAAACTATCACTACACATCAGTGCATTTTGTCTTTGTGCTGACAGTTTTTTTTTCCAGCCAAAGTAGTGTCTGGTTTGATTGACAGGTCATTGTTTTGGGGGCTCTGTGGTGCTGTGTTATTGCAGCAGGGCTTGTGGTATTAAGTTTCATACGAGGGCTGGTCAGGGAGCAGCCAGTTCAAGCAATCAGCGAGATGACCACCCACATGGCCTTAGGGCTCAGCAGACAGTACGGTGGCTAAATATTATGCGTGCACGGTGGCCAGAAAAACAATCTCCGTTAGACGGGCTTAATGAATTCACAGAGGCAACACGCGTGCTCATAATAGAAAAACAAATGCATAATGGCACTTATTGGAGCACAATCTCAACTGATTTGCAGGTGCATATGATTTAAAACTCATAATCAAGGCCCCATTTACTCAGAGTAAGTATAGTCAACTATATTTTTCAAGTGCTGCAGAACGGCTTACAATTCTAACAAGATAGCACGTTGATTAGTTAGCTTTCATATCTGTTAGGCAGCAGCGTGATGGTGTTTCTCTGTGTGGCTTCAATCATTTAGCCATTGACCCTGTCTCAATACGAGCTGTCATCAGCCATATTATCAACCTCCATCTTTCCCCCCTGCGTGTTTGGGTGGTCTTAGTACCACTAGACCACCTTAGTGTCTCCTTTCCTCTCTCACACACCTGTCATTACCCAATCATATCATATCATAAATCTAAGTGATTGATAATAATGGCTTGATAAATGCCTCTAGATGAGTCCTAATGCATGGCACAGTGTTATCTATGCTTTTTCGAAATGATACCTTATCTACTTCCACATCCTCTCGTAATCCTGTATGTGCTTCACAGTTATTGTCTCGGTACCAACGGATTAATGTAACCCCTTGCTGTATGTTTGCTTTGTCCTCCACAGGAGATTGTGCTGGTGATGTTCTTTGGCACAGAGTATGTGGTCCGGCTGTGGTCGGCAGGCTGTCGCAGCAAGTATGCAGGCATCAAAGGACGTCTGCACTTTATCAGGAAGCCCATATCAATCATAGGTGCACCTGGCCTTTTCCTTTGCTACCACTTTAATACAACGGATGTCTTGTTTTGTCCTTGTCGATCAACAACTTAGACCAGTGGTGTCCAAACTTTTTTCACCTAAGGCCACAAATATACGAAGGGCTGGGCCACTCACTTGAGGTTTATCGCCTCATAATGTAGGTTCAGTCATAAATTAGAAAAATCAATCAAATGTAGGTAAATTATTCTTGATACTTGAACATGCTTTAAAGGTCCCTAGGCTATTATACTGTTTTTCATCAATATATTATAGGTCTCAGATATATAGAAAACATGTCTCTGAAGTGTTTGGCTCGAAATACCAAACAGATCATTGCAGCATTACCCATAATCCCCTCTGTTTCAGCCCTGTTTCAAAAGTGCTGATTCTCTGTCTGTTACTTTAGATGAAAATAAGGAGCCCCTCCCCACGCCCCTCTGAGAGATATTTTGGTTAAAAAGAGCACAAGCCAAAAAATCGTTATGACATCATAAAGTGGCCAAAATCTGATTGGCTCATTTTCTGACAGGTTTTTATAGAAATGGATCAGGACAAAAAGTGAGAGAATCTTTTTTCCTGGAACTTTCAGAATCTCTTTACACAGAGGGGACACATGTTTATGTATAAAAGACATGAATAAGTGGATTTTGCATAATAGGTCCCCTTTAAGAAACAAACAGCCTCCATCCCAGCTCTCAAGAGGGTTTTATTCATTGTGTTGGGAGCTCATTCCTTAAAACAGGAGCTTCAGATTGCTTATAATAAGAGGAAATATGAAGGGTATATTTCAAAGTTATGTACATTTATTATTGGGCTTTTTTCTTATCAACTTAGATTTGTTAGAAAATGTTTTCAACTTGAATTTACTGAATTTATTAGAAAATTGGGCCTATTAACACATTAACACTGTGTTATATATTTAAACATACATATTTAAAAGAAGTACAATATAAGACAAGCAGAAGTTTCATTTGTGGGCCATATTTCCTAATACTTTTTTAATTTGCTGAGGGCCGATTCAAAATGGTCCGCGGGCCGCATTTGGCCCCCGGGCCGTAGTTTGGACACCCCTGACTTAAAGTAGACCTTTCAAGCAATGTTAGGCTTTACTTTAGTATATTATTTCCTTGAATCTGAAATGTTTACAACCTGATTTGATTATCTTCCGTGTTTCTTTTTCTCCCAGATTTGATAGTGGTCATTGCCTCACTCATCGTGCTTGGAGTAGGGTCCAATGGCCAGATGTTTGCCACCTCTGCCATCAGGTACAGCGATTTATGTTCTGCTTTTTATCATTATATCATACATGTAGCTGGACAGAGAACAGAAGATAATGAGGTGTTGTTGTGCGTGGCAGGGGTATCCGTTTCCTCCAAATCCTGCGTATGCTACACGTGGATCGACAGGGAGGAACGTGGAGGCTCCTGGGATCTGTAGTCTTCATCCATCGGCAGGTAGGTTAAAAATAATTCAGAATGGTAAAACTATTTTTTGCATTATTTCTTATTATATGGCTTGGAAAACAAAAGCCATTACTAATGCATTACTCAGCTGTAGATGTTTCTATAGGGTGCACAGACCCCACTCCCCCTCCCTGGTTCTGCAGTAATTTACTTCTTATTACATCTAATCCCATGGCTTTATAAGGAAAGGAAGAGAGATCATCATGGTAGCCTTTCCTTTTTTGATCGTATCCTGGCGGTTGTTTTTGTATTTTATTACGCTGATAGACATGAAGTCAGAGGATGTAGTGTTCTTTTCTTAATCCTTGAAGTAGACCGTGTTCTTTGGCTAAAGTCGGATCTGACATTCATGACTATTTGATGCATGAGCAGAGCCGTACTGATCAGTGAGGATTGCGTGCAAAGGTCAAGAATCCTTTTTTAAGATGAGTTCAAGTTGAGCCAAAAGTGGTTGGTTTCCATCTCACTGTTGTCAGATGACCTCTTTATCAAATGATGTGCTCTGTGTAGTGGAACTCTATTGCCTTTAGCAGTGTCAATAAGTTGGGGGAAAGGATTAGACTTGGCATGTTAGGATGTGTGCACAGAATAGCATTTTGGTATTAAAGAGCTTGCTTTGTAATTGCTGGATTCTAACTGTATTCAAGTACATACGCTTGGATACTGACTTCTGGTTACACAGTGTAACTTTTAATGTAGGTAAATATCTCTAAGAAGGCTTTGTAGGATTAGACTTCCAACCATACAAATGTTAAACCAGTCATGTGTCACTGAGTAAACTCATGTGAAGGAAAATAGTTTCACGTTTGTAGCAAAAACAATATTTTTTAATGTTTCAGACTTATTCATGGTATCCCCTCTCTTTATCTGAGCACACTCTCACTGATTGGTTTGGTTTTTGGTGGAATTGCCACAGGCCTAACTGATTCAAAACCATTGTATAGTAGGCGGCTATAATAACCAACCACACCCTGTTTATCCTTCCTGCTATGCAGAAGGTGGTGGGTGACCTAAGTGAAAGCACTCATACAAGTCAGTAAGATGTCCAACTTGTGCAATCTCACGCCTCCAGCATAATAAGGCTGCAATCTTCTCTTCAAGAGTGAACCTCAAACAGATAAATCCTTCAAAGATAAACTGACACCCTTTACTAAGCAGGACGAGGAAGGTTGGCGTCAGTCAGCAGCAGCAGCTCACCGCACGTCACTCACAGATCACATAAAACATGTTTTTTTAGTTAATGCTGATGTGAACTGTCACCAACCTGACTCTGTAACACCTAGAGCAGCGGTTCCCAACCTGTGGGCCCCCGGGCCCCCTAGTGGTCCGCGAAGGCATTACAAGTGGGCCGCCAAATATATATATGTATTTTTTCATTTGATTTTGTACAGGCTAAAGACACAAACATGGACATACAAATAACATATAGGAGATGACATTCCCATCTCAGACAACAACAAAACTAAAACAGAAGAAATAAAGATACAATCAGTAGGATCACTTCAACATTTCACAAACAAAAATAGTTTGACAAGAATAGTTGTATTTATTAACTGTGTGTAATTTAAAATATTAAAGGGTATAAATTCAATATTTGCTGCCAAATAATTAGCAAAACATTATGATTTGTGTGGAAACATTTTCATTATTTAAATTCTTTTTTTTTATTTGAACCTCTTTTCCTTTCTCTTTCTTGATCCTCCTTAGCAACAGTCATTACAGTCCTTGACAGCGGTCTGTTCTACTGGATTTACAACATGTCACATGTTCTGAATTGACCAATCAGAACTTTATTTAGCCTCCGTATTGTTTATGGTTGAATGTGGGCCGCGAAAATAGTTTTCATTCTTAAGTGGGCCCTGAGTTGAAAAAGGTTGGGAACCGCTGACCTAGAGCATTCTTTCACACGTTCACACAATCCCCTTTGACCTGTGTTTCTGCAGGAGCTGATCACCACACTGTACATCGGCTTCCTGGGCCTGATCTTTTCCTCCTACTTTGTCTACCTGGCGGAGAAGGATGCTGTGGATGAGGAGGGCAAGACGGGCTTCGCCAGCTACGCCGATGCCCTGTGGTGGGGCGTGGTAAGGCACTGCTAGAAGTGGAAATGAATAGTATGGAAGAAACAAGATCTAAACTGTTGTTTTCTGTTTTGACATTTTCTTTGGTGTTTTTTGGTCACATATTTCTACTGAGCGAGGTTTTTTAACTAGATAGATAGATGGATAGATAGATAGATATACTTTACAATACTTAAAATACTTTAAAAAGTGGAAAAGAGAATTAACAATTACAAATAAAATGAAAAATATACAATGTAAACAAGACAATATACAATATTCTGGATGATTAAAATAAAAAATACTACAGGTCTTTTATAAGAAAGGAGAAAGCCGGTTAGTAGGTTACTCCTTTTGCAGTATGTGGTCCCTGTATGCCAGTCATTTTTGCGTATCAAATTGTACTCTAAAGGAAAAGATCATTTCTCCGTACACCATATTTCATTAAAATTTGTCAAGCAGTCATCCTTAAGTGTTTCATAAAGGTATTCATCTCGTGCCATGAGTTTGTCCTGGATTATTGTCAGGTATAATTTGACAAAAGAGTATTCAACATACATTCCAAGATTAATAGCTTTTTTCTTTCACTTCTGCCAATGATTAAAGTGGAGCACCAAAACATATAAAAGCGTACTGGCATTGGTTTGCCACCATGCCGCCAACATTTACCCAGTTCCTGAGAACCCTGCTGTATAGATTTACGTTTTGGAGTGACAAAATATCGTATTATGTTCTTCCAGCAGAATCTTTCCCAGGATCTGGATTCCGTATTCCCAGCCATATACAGTCTATTTAATTGTATACATTGTGTATTTTCCAATGCATACATTACTTTAAACTCTGAATACTACTTGAGTTTCCCGACGTAGCGTCCATACTTGAAAGGCCACATCATATGAGAAAAGATTATTCTCTCAAAAATTCCGTAACAAAGAGTCTCTGCACAATGCCCTCTCAAGTGAAGTCTGAACAGGGAAAATGAGACGCCGGCCCACCCTAGTTAGACCAATTATTAGCCCCCTTGTGTTTTTATTTTCCTCATTGGCTGTTCGTGTAGCATGCATCATGCAACACTCAACACAGATGCAGGTGTGTTGATGCTTTTCGTGCGTAGAGCTGGTTTCCCCTCAGTTTGGAGGCTCAGGTTTCCACAGCAGTTAATTAAACATTTGAATTGAAAGCGCAGAGTAATGAGAAACCTATGGCAGCCTTGTGCAGGGGATCAGCGCGCCACAAAGAGACGGTAATAAACCATTCACCTCTGGGCTCTTTGGCTCAAAGAACTTTTAGAGCACCAATATAAAGTGTCAGTTCCCTTAATTAAAACTTTAATTGTGGGATTACTGCCCTTTATGTAACAAGGGTTAGAGGGGTCACAGTGTTCTTCACTGCTCTATGGAACGTTGAATCAAAAGCTGTTGTTTGTGTTGCTCTGATCACAATGTCGAGAAAATAATCAGGGTTGGGGATTAGCACCTTTTTTGTTTTTCTGAGACTGTAAACTTGAGAGCCATGATATGCCATTACAATGGTTTTGTGTGTACGCTTTTCTGAAATAGATTGCAATGATTGGAGAATGCTAAGCTCCTCCAGCGTGTATTCCTTCTCTTGGCATGATTTCCACATTCGGAGGTGCAGGTGCAGGGCTCAGCGGGAGGACAAGCCAATGCCATGATTCATATCCCCTTCTCCCTGCCTCTGTTCCTCTTCTGCCAATTGCTAATGGTTAGGAAATGGCTGTTTTTAATTTGAACTACCTTACTAACTTTACCCAGGAAACACTGTTAAATACAAAATGAGGAAATTGATAGCTGATGGTGGAAAAGATAATCAGATCCTTTTGTAAAAGTACTTATACCACATTGTAAAGATTTAACAATGAAAAGTAAACGTCCTGCATTCAAAATGTTAAATACAGGGTTCCTGCAGGTTTCACCAACTCAAATGTAAGACTTTTAAAGATCTTTTTAAGACCTATTTCACGGCAAGAAAGTATGAAGGAAAATTGCTACGAAAGAAGAAATACGTCCCATAATTTCTTACAAAATAAATGTATTCACGTTCAACATAAGAACGATGTCTGAACATAACAGCATACGGTATGTTGTTGCGGGATCTGCTACACTAGCTAACGCTACATTGGACACAATTGATGCTCCCGAAGCGTTATTTGGGTCTTGTGTTTCTCTGACTGACCGTGAGATTTTAAAGCCTTTACCCCCAATGTTCCGAGTTTAACCGTTTTTGCAAAAGGTGCAGCGGGCTTCAAACACGTTCCCCTCCACTGGTTTCAACCAAGCACCAAATTCGATGTTTTCCAACCAAATACGGTTGAACTTACCCCATATTTATTTGTAAGTAGATTCGAAGATACCTGAGTTTCTGACTGTCGCTAGCTGAAGCTTGGTTGCTAGGTTACTAGCTGGGTGTTCTCCGATAAGGGTCCGGGGGAAACAAAGTTAGTGACTGGTTCCATGTCGATTTATTTCAATACAAAGTGTTGGGGGGGAACTGAAAGACTGTACGTACGGTTACTTTGCAGCCCGGACATTTCCCCCAAAACACATTTAGACGTGATCGCAACACAAAAGTACCTTTCAAATCCGATCATTTTTAAGACCTTCTAAATCATATTTAAGACCTTTCTTATTTGTTTGGATCATATTTAAGACTTTTTAAGGCCTTAAATTTCGGCATGCTGGCTGCGCATCACTCTCATTCTCCCATCGTAATGTTTAGATGGATTTAGGAACTTCCCCTCAATTCTATTGGCTCTAACGGTTCAAAAGAGGTGTCAATCACCAAAATCGACCGATGGGTCATGATTCAAAAATAAATCTGAAACATGACTTAAATGTTTATAGAAGCCAATTATCTTTCTCTTCATCTATCAAAAAGCTATTCTTGTACAAGCTGTTGGGTACTTTAATTTATAACAAGACACATTTTAATATATTTAAATAAATATAGTTGGGTAAAAAGTTCAATATTTAGCTTTGAGTTGTAATAGAGTCGAATTATAAAAAGTAAAATACTCAAGTTAAGTACAACTACTTCAATTTGCACTTCTTGAGTAAATGTTCCACCACTGGAGCTGATAGTAATAACCTCGCCATTTTGTAGTTTTAACCAAATTACACGTTATCACACATACAGTAAAACATTCATACATACATTTATAAACATGCATGCATAAATAAGTGCACATACACTCTTAAACACATTCAAAGACCAGGTCTGTGACCTTTGTTTAGACATGAAGAGGTTTCTGCCACACACCCTTTCTTCCTGAATGAGAGGGGTGTTGTTGAGTAGACCATTCCACTCTGATGGTCAGGAGGACATTGTTTAGTCATCGGATTTGTGGATGAGGGATTAAATCCCCCAGCTCTCCACCCGCCCCCAACTTACATCCAGCCCTTCCCGCCCTTACTCCTTCTTTTTTACTCCCAAAGCCCTTTTAAGTATCTCACCTTACATCAGCCGCTTTGTGTGAGCGCACAACAGCGGCTCACGCGGCGATACTCCATAGACACCGAGGTAAGCCAAGAGTCTTCTGAATGTGTCAGAATTGGCTCGGCTTTCAGAGTGGGTGTACATGCAAATGCAAGAGGTATTTGTTTTCCCCCCTCAACCCGGCACATTCCTACACTCACTGAGGATAAGCGGTTGGGAATCTTATTCCCTTTGAGGAGCAAGAGCCTCAAACGCCCCGCCCTCGCTGACGGTGGTGGAGCGAGGCCAGAACTGCTGATGAACTTTCTCTTCATTATCTTGTGTTATAGACTGCTGTGGTAACGCTTCGAGAGCTGTGCATTCACTGACATCTCATGACGTCAGTAGTTCGTTACAGGAGGGAATTTTTATATCTCTCTGAATTAAGTTGTATGTAATTCTTAGTCGAATTACATTTATACAATTGATTTAATGGACAAATCTGTAAAATGTAGATTCTCCACAAAGAATCATGCCAAAGCACGACTTTAAATCTTATGTTAACCAACACAGATGTGCTCATAAATGTCTTGAAAATGAAAAAGCGGTAAATGAATTAATAACACTTCATATTCTTAGAGGGGACAGGCCTCACTAAGGTTCATCTAGGGTTAAGGCAGGATAATGAACAGGCACCCTCTAGTTTCAACATCACCAGTAAAGGGCAGGGTACTTCAATGTATTATTGAATGTCTCTCTTGCATTCTGCCTGATGAAACTTAATCCACTCTCTGTCTTCAGGTGACTGTCACTACAATCGGCTACGGAGACAAAATTCCTCAGACGTGGATAGGGAAGGCCATAGCTTCCTGCTTCAGTGTCTTCGCCATCTCCTTCTTCGCTCTGCCTGCTGTAAATATCATTTCACTCTGAATCAAACTAAATTCGTGATCAGTAGGAAATATGGAAAAACAGTAGGACATTTCAATCTTATTCCAACGTTTTGACTCAAGCAGTGCTATCTGTGTTGAAGCACATTTTGATCATTTTTGTCTCCATCTTTGTTTTCAATAGATTATATTTGTAAGATTCTACATTCATATTTCCAACATCTATCCTAAATGTTACAACCAGGGTTCTTACGGTCATTAAAAACCTGGAAAAGTCATGGAAATTCAAAATGCAAATTCCTGGCCCTGGAAAAGTTATGGAAAACAATATTTTCCCCAAAGTTTTGGAAATGTAATGGAAATGTAACTAAAGTTGCATCAAATATGATTTATGTTATCTAATCCCCGAAATAGTAATACTATAATGATAATAAATACTGTATCGTATAGTAATGAAACGTAAGATGGCATTTAACTGACTACTGAAGTATTTTGCTGGTGAGAGATTTTAGTTGCTTTAGTGTGTAGAAGCTAGTAAGCCTACTATTAGATAGGCACAACATGTTTCATATGCAGACCTTATTTTCCTGTTCCATGTTAAAATAAACCATTTTTAGTGGTCCCGCTGAGAAAGAATCATTTCTTTGGTCATGGACAATTAGGTAAAGGTCATGGAGAAGTCATGGAAAAGTCATTGAAAATCTTTGGTGAAAAAGTGTATGAACCCTGTACAACATTATTCCAATATGTTCTCTTGCAACTGTATTCTTTGTGATGTAGGGTATCCTGGGCTCAGGCTTCGCCCTGAAGGTCCAGCAGAAGCAGAGACAGAAGCATTTCAACAGACAGATCCCCGCTGCAGCCTGCCTCATACAGGTACACTTGAGCATCCAAATAAGGCATCTCAGCCTTAGAACATGTAGTGGAGTAATCAACACACATTAAAAACAATGTCAGACACAGTTCACAACGATTTACCGACAGACACATGTTCCTTATACTGCAGTTTGTGTTGTACAATAGGCATGGCAACACATTCTCAAGTTGATTGTTTTTATAAGTTCTAGCGTGCACTTTCATAATCTCGCTAGTGAAAGGAAACATTGGAAACTGAGAATTAAAGAGCAACGGTATTTGTTGTCTGCAATCTCTTACTGAGCCATGGGAAAGGTGAGCTCTCTCTCACTTGCCAAGTGTGAAACGGTAGACGAACAAGCAGCTATGTTGTACCAAAACTAACCATTACAAGGATTACAATTACCCGAACACACTGAGGCACAACAACAGATGGTCTAGACACTTGTGACACAAAGACACCTTGTGCAGAAATCCACTCCGTGAAAAATGTTTTTGTGTGATTAAACAATGGATATAATAGAACTGCCGATATAAAGGTTTAAAGCTTTGTTGAATATTATTTACTTCGATTGTACAGCGCCTTTCATAGGTTAGTGCATAATAAAGTGCTTGTTACATGTGAAAACATTAGTGGTTAATATTGCTACATCACTGCCGTAGTCCAAGGTAAACATTTTTGGACATTGAGGAAAATCTGACAATGATGGCATGCTATGTAGGTCACGGCATACACACTAACACTCATTCTGTGCTGTCACCCGTCCTCTCAGACACTTTGGAGGTGCTATGCAGCGGAGAAACCAAACGGCTGTGCTGTCACATGGAAAATGTACGTTCTAACTCCAGAGGTGGTCACCACGGTGGAAACCGACAGCATCAGCCCCAACATCAGGAAGCTCAACCTCACGGTAATTTTCCAGTTTACCTTAAATGAAAAGCCAGAGGTGTTGTGTGGCTCATGGCTTTTAGAAAGGATAACTTTCTTTTGACAAAATATTGGACAAGTCTTTCGTTTTGAAACTCTATAATCCATAACATAAAAGGTTCAAGGGTTCAAGGTTCAAGGTTTTTTATTTTGTCGTACGAACATAGCTACAGTGTAGTTATGACGATGAAAATCTTAGGTCACAGGCTCCTCCAACAGTGCAACACAATACAACAGGTAAACAGAAAAATATAGTAAATAGTAAATACAAAAATAAAAATAGTTTAAAAAAGTGAAATAAGAGTCTATGCAAGTTATTGGAATATGATATATTAGATAAATAGATACATAAGTTCTAAGTAGCAGCCAGATGAATGTTAGGGATGTTGTTTCAACAGTTTCAGGTGTTTAGCAGTCTTATTGCCTGTCGGATGAAACTGTCCCTGAGTCTGGTGGTTTTAGTCCGGATGCTGCAGTACCAGTATGTGGCTGGGGTGATGGGGGTCTTTTATAATCCTGAGGGCTTTCTTCCTGAGCCGCTGGGAGTAAAGGTCCTCCATGGATGGCAGCTCCGCCCTGAATGCATTTTGTTGCTGCTATAGGCTAAGACATCCCGTCTTTAAGTACAACCATGGACACTATTTTATATATTCTATATATATATATATATATGTTTTTTCCCACTGTTTGGCCTTATCTTTGGTTATGCATGCAACACCTTGCACTACATTCTGCTCACACACACACCTCATGTTGGTAGCTTTCCCTTGGTTTGTCAATTGAATTATAATAAATACATGACTTTACCCTTAACACTGTGTACTTACCTGTTTTCTAACCCTATGAGCCGGGTTATGACAAATGTATACAGTGACGTTGATCTATCCAATGACGGTGAAACCCTACCTAAAAGAAAATAGCACCCAGATCATATATGCATCTCCTGATTAATATTTTAGCTGTTGACATTTCATTGTGAACTAGCAATTAATATATGTCGTACCTCTCATAAAGGACATTTTCAAGTAAACATGTGAAATAAATAATGCTTTGAGAGGAGCTGAACATCAAGAAGTCCACAAAAGAGCTTTTCTCAGCCTGTCGTCATGCAGAGCAGATTTGCATACGTGGCCCACATCGTATTGTGCCGCTCACCTTTCTCAACAATATTAGCTATGTTGTGCATAGGCCAGATAGCATAAAAGGGCAAGTTAAGTTCCCACAAACGTACACACACGTGGAAGGACACACACAAATACACAGACACACAGCGAACCCCCCCTCTTCCCCGAAGGCCTGACTCCACCAGGATGACTTGAGGCCTTTGTGTCCACGGGACAAAGACTCAGTCAGTTGAGATGATGTCACCGCAGCCTTTCTCATGGGAGTAAACCTTTGTCTAGTAGAACAACAACAAAAAAATCTTTGTGTAGCATTGAACCCACATGTATTGGGGAGAATGGAGGCTGCTTCCGCTCCTTTATGTTTCAGCATGTGACTTTCTCCGCTGACTCTCCTCTCTCTCCCCTTTCTCTGGCTTTCAAGATTCCTGTCCAGTTTCTTCTCTTTTCAAACTGTCTTTTTCTTCCCTACTCTTCCTGTCTCTTTTCCTCTGCCCCTCTCTTGGCTTGTCTATTTATGTCTCATTCTTGTCCGTAATGCTTTTTCTCTCAGTGTTTGTTACAGTTTCTTCATGCCCTTCTATCTTTCATCCACCACCACCTCCTTCTCTCACCCTCTCTGCTAATGAGTCTTTCAAACCTCTGGTATTTGGATTGAACTGCTGGCCTCTCGTCAGTGCCAATGTCTGATCCACTGAGTCCAAATAATTGAGTTTCCACATCCATGACGTGAGTGCTGGTCAGCGGGTCTAAAGAGTGGGCTGGAGGCACTATTTATGTCCTCAGAAACTCACTGACTCACACAGCACATAGCTGTGATCTAAAAGAAGAGATTAAACGCATACCACTGATGTCACCAGCGTGCAAGCACATTTTGTGAGATAATGACCTATAACAAAAATGGGAATTTTACAGGTACTAAAATACAAAAAGGTGATTTGTAATTTCATTGTGTTTGGCTAAGCATCGTTTTTTGTATCCCTTTGCTATAATGGCTGGATTAGTTCACTCGTTCAGAGAAAACAATTGTAATTGAAAGCATTAGCATGCAAAGTGATGCGGGAGGCTCTAAGCTATAAACATGGGTGTCTAAAATAAAAGGTTTTGCTGTAGGCCATGAATCTGTAATACTAATCCATATTTCTAAAATATTTGTATAGTTGGCGGTTGATACCTAATAAAACATCACTGACATGCCTGTCTGCACAGATAATACACAAAACGCAGCAAAATAACTAAATACAAATATGAAATGACGTGCTCTGTGGATTTGCATCTCTGGAAAGAGGGACCCTGCCTCGATTAGTGAAAGTGCACTGGATACAGAACAGTGAAGGACGCTTGCCGGTGAACAATTGGTGGATGAGCTCAGTAAGTACTATAGGACCACCACAATGTTACCACACCAACTACAGGTTTCGGTGTCTGTTGTAAGGCTGTACCCGAATATCCGAATATTCGTTCGTTGGAGTACTATTCGGGTTTCAATTTCGTTTTTTGTTGTTGAATTTATTGAAATCTCCAATATCAACGTAAGAGCTTGTGCCTCTTCGGGGGGTGCTAACACTTAACCATAAACGTTATCGTTTACTTTCTCCGTCTTTATATGTAGATATTACTTTTTCTCCAGTAATCTCTGTCACGTTGTTTCCATAGCAACAACAACTTCCTGTCAACAGCGCTAACTCTCCTTCAAAATAAAAGCATGTACATACAAAATAGAAAGCCAAGCCAAATTACACTTAAGACATATACAACTGCAACGAAAGTAACAAACACAATGCGATATCCTTTTCAATTTCAAAGAACACAAATTGGGTTAATAACTATAAAACAACAATACTGTAGAATAACAAAAAGAATGCCGTGAATAAACCGAAATACACGTGTCGAAGCGGTTCGCTGCTGATTACTACCGAATATCCGGGGAGCAGGTGAAGAACTGAGCCCTGGCTACAAATACTGGCTATTGGGATGTACACGATATAGCTTGAACTAATTTTCAGAGCGATTGCGTGAAGTTAGAAGACTATTGTATGTGATTTAGAATTGGATCAACAACACACTACTTGTTTAATTACTGGGTTAACCTTTGTCTTTCAGAGAAGGGGCACCAAGAGGAGGAGGAAGTCCAGAGGAAATGGCTCTATGGGTCCTCCTACAGACAAAGCTGTATCGATCCCCCAGATCACCTACGATCATATTGACGACTCTGAGGAGAAGAAAGGCGTCCCATATTTCCTGGGAGGGCAAAGAGACAATAATGAAGGTAATGCACTAGGGATGTAACGATATATCGAATATCGCGATATCGCGGTAAATAGATGTCTCAATACCGTTGTGAGACTGAGAAAATATACCGTGATTTTTTTCTATTTTTTTTATAATTTTTTTTTTTAAACCTTTATTTAACCAGATGGTCCCATTGAGATCTCGCCCTGTCAATAAGCCTCACCTTCTTGACAAAAACTGTATTGTTTTTTAAGTGGTGGAGAGACAATGCACAGTTTTACCACTGCTGTCACCCATGGCCAAAGCATATCTCTCTGTCCCAGCAACATCAGTACCAAGCAAGAGAGTTGTTCCCACAGCAGGGGATATTGTAAACGCCCAAACATCCCAGCTTCTACCTGGAAATGTGGACATGCTCATATTCCTAAAAGATAACCTTGATGATGCTGAGTGAGTGAGTTAGTGAGTTAGAGTTGAGTTACTAGAAAAACTAAAGTGAAACTTGATTTATTCTATTGCAGGGTCTGATTATTATATTGTTGACACTTTAAAATACTACTATCCTACTAAAATGCTGTACAAATCAGATTTGTAATTTAATAAAGTAAAAAAAAAGAAAGAAGAAAATTCACATTTATTTTCCTTTATTTTTCAATATCGCGATAAATATCGTACCGTGGACTTTTTATCGCGATATTATCGTACCGTGAGTTTTGGGTATCGTTACATCCCTATAATGCACTGGAAAAAAGCTCTGCCCTTATGTTAAAGAGTGTACAGTATTTAGACTGATATCAAATAGGTATTAGGGGTTATTGTCACACATAGCAACTCTTCATGTTTTTCAGATAAAATCGGCTAACCTCTTTTGTATATTGCCTTGTTTCCAACAACTCCCAGACAAGCCAACTCGCCAAGATAACCCATGAAAGCACTGAGCCCTGTTTTATTACTCCTCGAATAAACTGACTTCATTTTGGAGCGCTTCATAACGGCACTTTTATTTCAAACACTTCAAAAGCCGTGTTTTAGTTTTATATGGGACGTTTTTGAAGGTGTTTTTTGAATTGCATTGATTACGCTTTAAAGCTATCTTTGCTGCTTTATCCACAGTAATTCACTTTTTATCTCATCCTCTTAACACAGTTTGGTTTGATGAAATAACGTGTGTAAAGGGCTGTTAAATGATGTCATGTGGCCTTCGAGGCCTTGGAAATCCATTATTTCAGTAAAAATGTGACGTGTTTTTGCATTCAGGATATTGTAATAGAATAAGCTCCAACTCCATGATGAATAACACGTTTATGGCCTTCAGCTTGTAGCTTTGTGTTTAAAAGTGTTTCTCATCGGGAATCTCTGTAAAAAACAAATCTAATAATGCACTTATTTGAACACATTTACACTAGTTTGACGTCAAAACCTGGAAGCGAGAATTGTTTTTTTTCTCTGTCACTTAGGCGTTCACACTTGGAGAAAGTTCACTCAGTGCTGCTGCTGCTGCTGCGTGACTACATGTCATGCTAAATCCTAATAACTGAATCATCTCATTATTATGTTTTATGTGGAGGTTTATATCAGTAAGACATGTAACATATGCGAGCAGATCTGGCGTTGACAGAAGGTAGTGATTATTTATGTACACTATTGGCCAAAACTCTCTCAGACATGCTATATATGGGTGTAAATAAAAGCACAAGCACATGCTTACAGAGCCAGTCCTATGGATGTCCTATTGAAGTTTCTATCATTGTGATATTGTCTTTGTGCATAGTCGTTGCAGAATAGACAACCTCTTTGGACATGGTTTTTGGAGCTAGTCTTTTGCAAAAGATTGCAGTTTGTTTCTCTCAGTTCCAGGCCGGGTTCCAGAACAAAATGACTCAGGGTGCATCTGAGATTAGAGAGGGTGCAGTGGTAAAGTGCTATTTTTATAAGTGGGGAGTGGACCTAACACCCTCTAGGGGGGTCCTCACCTCCTCTAGGGGGGTCCGTGGGCATGCTGCCCCGGGAAGATTTTTTTTAAAATATTGAAGTTAAAAGCATCAATCTGGTGCACTTTGAGAGCAACATGAAGAGATCTATGGATATATGTGCTCTTTGCTTGATTCATGCCTTCCCAGTCCCTTATCACGTAGCCTATAAGAGCATGGCGCCAGTTGTTGTAGCCAGTTGTGGTGAAGGCATCTGACTTACTTGAACCGAAATGTCTACATGCATAGCAGAAGATGAATACATGAATATTCCAGCCAATCTCTCTTTTGAAACCATGAGCTGCAAAATGAGCGCCTTACCCCACTGTACAGGTGAGTTGGGTACTTTTTAAAATATACCTGGGCAGGCTCTGTTTTGCCGAGGTCCTCTGGCACTTGCGGGCCGCTGAGGGGTGGCGGTGTTTGGGGCAACGAAGACGGCTGCGGCTGCTCCGCCTCCGTGGGCGAGGCAGGCAAAGCGGAGGACGTAGTGTCCACGACAATGGCCGCGGGTAACGTAATGTCCCCATGATCTGAACTGCTATTACCTGCAGTAGATGCAGTGTTACTGCTGGCGATAAGGGGTGGTTGTTTTAACCATTTTCTGATGTCCATCATTGACTGCTGTGTAAGCACCTTGCAGATGATGAACGTGCAGCGGCACAGGTCACGCGCACCTGGCATTATAACGTTACTTACCGTTTAAATTGACCAAATAAATGCAGCAGACAATGTTATTTAACCACAATTACAATTTATTTTATTTCAACTAAATTCTTATTATTATTCTTCTTATTACTACTATTATTATTATTATTATTATATCTGTAATATTTTTCACTTTTCATTTTTTTTACTTTTCATTTTATTTATTTTTTCACTTTTATTTTTTCAAATGAGGGTGCATAACGACTCAACCCTTATGCACCCCCGTAGAACCGGGCCTGCTCAGTTCATGCAAACACTGAAGATCTTTACACATTATGGGACGAGTTGTTTTGTGCTGGTTTCTCATTTTCACACAGTAAACCGAGGTCCTCTTCTGATCCTCTTAAGGCCAAGATGGCTGCCAGGTGTCATCAGCAGGCCAGATGGAAGCCATTACACCCTCAGTGGTGATTAGAGGTCATGGTTACAAGCTCTTTACTGCTTCTCTTGTCCCCTCTGCTTTCCACAGACACTCACACTGGGCTTAAGTGGAAAAACTTTAAAATAGGCTCAAGGTTACAAGTGGGAATTATTTGTTATACTACGTGCAGATTACCAGTATTGCTGCACTCAAACATATTTTTTTTAGATCATTACAGATTATTGTGCTTCGTAGTTGATGCCAGCACTTGGACATTACATTACATGTCATTTGTTAGACGCTTTTATCCAAAGCGACTTACATACATTCAGTACTGTGGACAATCCCCACAGGAGCAAATTGGGGTGAAGTGTCTTACCCAGGGACACAACGACATGCTGACTGCAGTAGGACTCGAACATTGTACCCGCTGATTCGAAGTCCAGCACTCTAACCACTGAGCCACAGCCGCTCCCTAACATAACAAGCCGGACATAACAATAGATTCAAATGTTTTCAATGCAGGCCTCTACACATTATGAGATCGATAGCTGCCTGCAGTGGGTTCTACTTCCTGTCTTAAAAGCTATCCTCTTCAAATAAATGGACCCAGACTCCGGGTTAATAAATGCACTTTATGAGTTTTTCCTTGTCAAAGAGTGCCATCATTAAAAGGAGCTGTAGTGACATAAACTTGACATAAAGGCAGACGATCTCTAGAAGAGCAACCACTTATGAGAGGAAATGTTGTTTCCTGCTTAATTGGGAGGATCTTAGATAATGAAGGAAAACATATGTCTTGCATTTAAATGGGGGGAAAAAGCAATCACAAGAAACTGGTTAGATAGTAGTCAAAGTAGTCAAATATGCTGAACCCCTCGTGCTGAGACTGTGGAGTGGAAAAGGGATTTGGCCATGCTGTGGGATGACATAAAAGCATGTGAAGAAGCCAGAGCCGGCAGCCTGCTGTCTCTAATGATGATGTGTAGAGTTGAAACAGCAGGAGACTGTATGATCTCTGCTTCAGATCCAGCCGTAAAACAGGCATCTGCAATGTCAACTGTCCGCACAACTGTGTCTGTGATGCTTTTTTATATCTTGTTTTAAACCACAATCACTGTTTCAAAGAGTAATGTAAGCCTGACACACACATTATTTTTGTTTGAGTTATAGAACAATTTTCCTATATAGCACTCTGGTTTAATTTAGATTTTGTTTAGCTTAATGAGTCAGCTAATATACAGTAGGCTGCATGGGTATGCGGTTTGGTTGTTTGTAAACTAATTAAAGTAAAGCATTTAAAAGGAAATATGGATAAAAAGACAATTTCTTTCTCTTTAAACTTCTTTGTTTACTTGAATGCAGAAGACAAATCGTCATATTTGAAGTTGATATGGCAAACATCTGCTTATGTATACATCCACCGCTTACAGAGCAACTTTAAAATTCATTTGGTTTCCGTCCACCTGGGGAAGGCAAGTCCAATATGTTCTCTTCTTGTAGCTCTGTTTTTTGCCTATACTCACTCCTGTGGGAAATATCAAGGTATTTGTCGTTAACTGAGATTGTCTTTCTTTTTGGTGCAGAACAGATAGTGATAGGTTGTTAGACTGAAACCAGCTGCCTGCTGTGGCCCAAAACAACACTTAAAGAGCATTAAGAGTGTACATAAACAGTAAAGTTGCCAGCCAGACGGATAAGCAATGAGCTGAAAGTCACTATACAACTTTGTAAAGCTGATTCAGATGATACAGCTATCTAATTGTATAATTTCATACACTATTACTATAGAAATATAGATTGTATCCGCTTTAATACGTGCTTAGCAACAGTCAAAGAAATGTATAATGTCAAGTATAAAAGTCGTTGTTGTGTTGCAAAGCAGGAGCTGATAGGGATTGTTGACTTCATATGTTCAGAGGACATCATAGTTGTGTACTTCAGCCATGTTGCAGTCTCATATTAATAATATTTCCGCCTTTCTTTGCAGGAAAGACCGGAATGTTCTGAATGTTCAGTCCTTCTAATTCCACACAATTATGTGCACTAAATGGGTTTTCCAGGGATTATGGGTTATGACATTTTGTCACAGAGATGATGTCTACAAATATTTGAGTGCACTCTGGTCGCATGGTAGCTTCCTCAGAATTCCTTTACATAATCGTGCATGTTAAGGCATAAGCTGTGCACACAATTAAGTGACAAGAAAACAGCAGTTAAGACTCTTTTATATATTATTCGTGTATGTAAAGAAAAGGCTGAGAATATAGCGCATTATGTAATCACCCTTTTACTGTTTAAGTACTTCTCATTCTCCTATTAAAAAGTCCTCTGTGTTAATCATTAGCTTGGCTGCCGTTTTCAATGTGGCCCAGACAGTATTTTAATTACACTCACTGGCTGGCTGGGCCTTTGTCCCCAACCGGACCAAACCAGAGCCAAGCAGAGAGACTCACACTCGGTCCTGGGTTGACCCGGCCTGTTTTCTTTACCGGGTGTCCTGCCAGCTCCATGGGCGAGGACCAGAGGATTGGACAGGAGCCTAGGGGACCACGGGGACCCAGACTGGGACACTAAATAGAGCGAAAGGGGGGGGGTTGATAAGCGGCCATTGTGGAGCTCCAGTGGTCAGAAATAAACTGCTCATTGTTTGATTTAGTCAGTGTCCGGCTTATCGCTCCACTTATCTGTCTGGCCCCACCTTCCTCCCTGTCTGTGAGAATCTCTCAATGCAGCACCCTCTCTGTCTCTCTCTGTCTCTCCTTTTTTTTCTCTGCACTCTCTTTCTCTCCTGCCATTGGCTCGTACTCTCCCAGCTAAACACATTTGCACTGATGCGCCAGATAAAACTGCATATTGTTAATAAACCCTTATCCTGTTTGTGTAGCCGATAAGCCAGTTCACGTCTCCTTCATTGAACTGAAGCTGAGGCTAAAGGTGGCTGGTGGTTACCCTCCTCCACTCTGTTTCTCTCCTTCCCTGCCTCTACTCTCCCTCTCTCAATCTCTTTCTCTGCTTCCGGATTTGACAATGTTAAAACAAACTCGATGATGGAATACGCGAGAGGTT
This sequence comes from Gobionotothen gibberifrons, assembly GCA_943591055.1. NCBI lineage: Eukaryota > Metazoa > Chordata > Actinopteri > Perciformes > Nototheniidae > Gobionotothen > Gobionotothen gibberifrons. Next base: position 398,037 of record CALSBZ010006684.1, read on the forward strand.
GAATGGATTTTTTGCTTGAATTGGACTGGTCATTCATACAGCTCTGCCTCTCCATTCTTTATCACAATGGAGGCCTGGTGGTTCGGTGGAGAGACTCGTCAAACTCGGCCGCTGACAGTCTGACGGCAGGTCAAGACCCCGCTACACATGTTGTTTTTAGCCGTGCCAGCAGCCAGCCAGCGGCACTGTTGAACTGCAGGACTGCACTTTCTGTTTCTTCATATAAACCTTTTCAAAATATGCATCCCTAATATTCTCCAACAGCAGACATATTACATTTTCACCTAAAAATAACAGAATTTCTTCTCAAATATAGAACTTTTACATCAAATGGTTGAATAATGAAAATAAACAACACTATGAAGTCCTTTTGTTTCAATTTCCTTCCCTTTATTCTTTTCTCTCTTCTTTTAATTCTTTCTGCGTGAATCAGGCCCTCCTCTACACTCGTGGTCGTCTTACACTCTGAGCTGCCCTGGCTCTCCAGGTATCTTTCTTTTTCCTTTTTATTTCCTTTTGTTCTTCTCATACACACAAATAAATATGATGTACTTGGACCCTAACATTGTCCTTAACTATCATTGAAAATAACTTTAAAATGTATTCCTCTATCATGTAATCTATGTGCATTTATATTTACTTGAATAATTGTTCACATATCTGCTAGCTTCCCAGTTATGGAACAATCACCCCTTTTTCTTTGCAATCCAAAATAATAAATACAAACACAGAATTAAACATGTATCAAGTTTACATGACTATGAATGTATTGTAATTATAATCTGTTATCTCTGTCCTTTGCAGTGCGGAAGGAACATGATAACAGCACCTCCATCGACATCTCCCGCGCCAGCAGCTTAAACGAAGATCTGGACTTCATGGTGGAGGACATTCCCCCGCCTGTGGTGACACTGCAGTAAGTCCCTGAAAACGTCTCCGCTGCTCTTCTTTGCAGCCCCCCAATTTCCCTCCGATCCATCACCCTGCGCTGACCTCCATTCTCTTGAACATATAGCAGTGATTTCCCTACTTGTGGTAGTACCTAAAGGCCTTTTGTCAGAGCAGAGAGCCCCTCTAGCTGCTCTCTAAATGAAGTCGTTTTGTTTAACTCTCTCGAGGGTTAAAGAGACTTCTCGAGGGCCTTGGCTGTATCAGGTACAGAGAGTTATAAAGGGGATTATCCTTTTAGACTTGAGGGAAATGTCAAAGAAATCCCTCTCAATAGGTTGTAGGAAATGTTAAGGCACCGGATGGCTTGTCAACAGATGCTTATAGGACTAAGAATTACTGTTTGCTGCTGAAATACAAATTCCTTCCTCCCTCTGACCCCGGAAACTAAAACGTAATTCTGAATGTATTTGCTTTTGTTAACGTGGTGTAACTGAGCATGCTCCTAAAAGCACTTTCCTCCCCATTATTTCTCTGCCATCTTCTGCCTTTTCCCCAGTATCAACAAAACATGGCTCCCACATTTAATTTCCCAAGTAAACTCAAAAAATCATTTACTACACGTGTTCACATTGAAGCAGAAGTGGAAATCCTTTGCACATACAACAAGTCAACACAATTGTTTGGCTTAATCCCAGGAGTGGGAGACTGCTGGAGTTTCTTTCCCACTGGGAGCGAGTCCTGGAGCTCCACTGCATACAGATGAGCTGATTATACTTCGCAGGCAGGTAATGCCAAGTCCTATAGGACCACATGCAGAAGGTTTAGATGCTTCACTTTATTATGGGCTTTCAAAAAGACGACATGCTACTTGGGCCTGCCATGTTGTTGATGTTGTGTGTGTTTTGTTGTTCCCTTTCATTAATACAGACGATGGTGAATCCATAACGCCTGAGGTGACAGCTCATATGTAGTGAAGGGTTAATGTTGCAGTTCATCCTTTGTATGTGCTTTTAGTGTGTGTATATATATTTGCCATGTTTTCATTTCTATCGACAGAGAGTACGTTATATTTCTGGGTTTTCCCTTAAGGCAGGGGTGTCAAACTCAATTTCATCGCGGGCCACATTAGCATTATGTGTTGTAACTTTTAAGACTATATAAATATACGACATATATAAATATATTATATAAAATAATGTATTATATGACATTTCTGCCTCTGAATTGGATTATTATCGGATAGGATAATAACTTAAGTAATTAACTACGTCTGAAAGCAGAAGTCCAGGGCAAATAATTGCAAGTCTCTTCAGTGCACATGTCACACAACGAGATGCATTGTGGGACATGTAGTTTATGGGCAACGTGGTTCTGTAAAGTGGCATGTAACCGTATAATAAACGTATTATATTCTTTGCAAGCTCTTGCGGGGCCACATAAAAAGAAGTCGCGGGCTGGATTTGGCCCCCGGGCCTTGAGTTTGACACCCCTGCCTTAAGGTGTCAATGGGTTTGTTAGGGTTAGGGTTATATCTAATATCTTTAGGATAATAACTTGTTAATGTAAAAATAACAATGACAAACCCATTTTTACAGTAAAACAAGAGTTTTGAGCAGCGAACGCCTCTTCTCTCTCTTGGCAGTCTTTGACCTGCCCATTAGTGGCTCTGCTCCAGGACTCTTTCTCCACGAGTCACTGTGCAGGCTCTGCTGCTTTCCTTCTTCTTTATTTTGTCCCTTTTCTCTACCCCTCCATCCTTCAGTCTGCCCTGATCTTATCTGCTGGTCAAAGGGAGAGCATGTCATCCTTGATATACCAAAGAAATCACAGAAACCATTCCCCACCACTCAAACTCCCATTAATCATTTTGAATTTGATATGAGCGCCACTCCCGGAACATTTGATTGCAGTTTTTCATATTTTAATGCCTTGGCTCTTTCCTTTTTCTTTTTATGAAACCAATCGCTTTTGGAAGTCTGGTTTTTGCTTTAAGTATCAAGCAAGTATTTGTTTCTTATGCATGCACTTGTATGATGATGCATGCTACTGCTGTAAATCTTAAAGCTTGTGCTAATAGTAGATATTTGATAAACTCTTGCAAAGTTAGATCTACAGCTATGCGTCAAATTCTATAAAATCATCATTTTGTGAAAGTATCTCTAAAAAGTCAACTTTCAATGAGCCTTGCAAAAAACAGCATGAAATGATTAGTAGAAAAACATTCTGCCAGTCGGTTCAAAATGAACGTCCCTTGAGCAGATGTGTGAATCATCCGGATATTCTTACAAACGATATCCTGTTTTAAAATGTGTTTAATGGTAATCCTTAAAAGAAAATTCAGCCTGTGTGATCTCATGGTCATATGTCATATGTTTGTCTGACCATTTGTGTTTGCATGTGGGTGTTGGACCTTTGGGTGTTGAATAGCTGCTGTCACTCTTCACTCAGCTGTAGGAGCCTGGCTCAGATTTGGGCCATCCTGGTTTGTTTAGCCCCTGGTGTCACGCCACCAAGGACAGCATGTCATTTGGCATCCTTATCTGGAGTTTACCAGATCCACCCATACTGTCTGAGGTTATTCACACACACCCTGAATCAGTTTTACTGTTGTTTTAGATATAGAATTGGGAGTTTTGCTGGCACTTTCTTCAGTGAAAGTTGGTGTTTGTTCAAACTGCCTTTATTCTACGTTTGTAATTCCTCTATCACTTTTTTGACAGAACTAACTGGAGCATTCCTTTGTTTCTTTTGGCTCTGTGGAAGCACACTACCCTCAAAATCAGCCTGTATGTGTGTGTGTGTTTGTTGACATGTGTGAGAGGCATCAATACAGCTGGCTGTGACGTCTCTGGGCTTCTGAAGAGGAAGTGGTGCAGGGCAGCGTCCGCACGCAATCATGTCTTCGCTCCTCTGAACCCAAAACATACACACACACACCTACATAAACACACACAAGCATGCTCCTTTTCCCCCTGAGAAGACAAAACTGAATTTTTGCCTTGTTTGTTTGTTTAAACCAGCGTATGGTGATTTGTTGGATTTTATCAAAAATATCTCAAATAGAAGAAAAAAAACATACACTTGTTCCCCTACCATCAACATCCTCTTTCCCTTCAAACTGTAAACACTTTCTTCACTATTTGTTTACTTTGGCATGTGTAAATGAGGCTTGATTTGCTATGATTCAGATCGCCATGATAACGTGTGTGAACAGTTCATTTTGTGGTTGATTTCTAAGATTGACTGGTTGGCTGTAGAATGAAATCATGAAACCATAGCTGGGCTGCGGTTCTTAAATCCACCACAAAGCAGATGGACATTCAACCTCTTGGAAAATGACTTGATGTTTCCAAGAACACCTTTTAGGCCAGAAAAAAAGAGGAAGGCCCTTTGTATCTGTTTGCAGAGAATGTGTCCTATCTATTTTGTCTACATGCTCTCTGTGCCTGTACCCACAAATAGTTCCTTTTGGTTTTTCTTTAGCAGCACCAGATCCGTAATATCTGTCATCTTGTGACCTGAGGCAGTTGGCCCTTCCTCCTGCTGGGTGTGTCCAGCTTCTCCGCCCACTCCTCCTCCTCCTCCTCCTCCTCCTCCTCCTCCTCCTCCTCCTTGTGTCCTCTCAGACCTGTAAAAGCCTGCATGGGCCACCTGCAGGCAGCTTTTAATTAGTTCCCCTCTTACAAGCTAGCAGGAGATAAACAATGAAAAGCCACTGCAGCGCCACAGGAGGGATTGCAGGCGGAGACACATGCATCACGGCCTGTCCTCTTCAAGTAGGGGCCTCTCTTCTGCTGAGCAACTGGCGTCTTTTGTGCAGAGCTCTGAACAAATTGACTTTTTGTCTGTGTGGCCCCTGCATGCCTGTCTTGCACACTGTACTCTGATATTGATGGCATGGAGGGGTGTTTCAAACATATGGTGTTTAGTCAAGAGGCAAAAAGACATATAAATATACCCTTAACTTTGTGCCCCAAAACATGTGGTGATTGAGTTATTTTAAGGGTATTAAATGCAAGATTCAAATGTGTGTCTAATGTGAAAATATCCAGTTAATCCTCTTGATATTTTTGGCTTTACTGCCAAGAATTTGAATGACAAACTACACAAGGCATGGGCCCCAATATGAGCACAATCACAAGACACATGTGCACACAGACAAATGGATGGGGTAAGATCCGTGACCTCCTGCCCTGCTGCGAGAGAAACCGCCCGGGTGCTGCTTGCTTTATGAAAAGATTGAGAAGGAACCATAGGAAGAAAAGAACAAATTGTGCCCCGGTTTCTTGACTTTCTGCCAATTTCTAGAGCATAAAAAGACAGAAAATAGTCTTGGTGCAGTCAAACATTCACTTAGTGATTCATATTATCTGCTCAAAAGAGCTGTACATGTTGGGATTCAGTACTTAATCTCATTACACACTGTGCTTTTTATGTGGCTACTGACCTCCATTCTACCTTTGGATGCATTAGAAGCTGCTCTCACTCTTCCAAAATGCAACCAGCACACAGTAAATGCTACAGTTAGGAAGCCAGTACATTACAGTCAGAACTGGATTTGTCTTGTTCTTACAGGATATACTTTGGGCTTCGATTCCTGCAGTGTGTACAAGCCTCCAGTCAAAACTTGTCAACATTTGAATACACACTTCCGTTGCTTTTATTGTGCAATGTCATGCGACGAGTTGAAACATTTTTGTATGTTGGATAGTGGGGCATATTTGACCTGTGATTGTTTACTGTATATTATTTTTTACTTTGGATGGATAGGATCACATTCTAAACTCTAATAAGCTCCCAGGATGCATAAGATCTTGAATTTCACAACAACATTATAGCATGCAGTGATTTCAGTGTCATTTTTCAATGACTTCCATTTGCGATTCAGGATAGCTTCCCTGGTAGATAGCTTCGACTTACAATGTCCCTTTTTAAGTTGCTGGGCTGAAAAACAGAACCGTGTCCTGTTTGTTTCGAGTGCATTGCATTACACTCAGATGAAACTAGTCCGTTTTTTTCGGGAAACATTAAACAGAACAAGAGCTTGCTTTACAAAATTAAAATGACGGTCAGACTCCTGGATGCTTTGACATGTTTGCAGTTCTTTTTAGCATTTTTTACACTTACAGTTTTCATTTAGAAGCCTCAAACAGTGACCCAAAACGCAGCTAGAGACTTCTTCCTGTTAACATTCTGCCAAGCATGCTGTGGTGGCCAGTGCTACTGTGCAGATGATGTTTACTGTGCACTTTTACCCATTTCTACATCATTCCAGGTCCCAATTGACTTTCTGTTATGATTCAACTTGCACATGCACGAGCAGGAGAAAGCCCAGCGTTACAGCATTGCTGCCTACTGCCATACATGTTATCTAAACAGTGTTTACTTTTGAGTATTTTATAGATCTCAGAAAACATATATACGGTATGTGATACTAAGGCACACATGAAAACAGTAATGTTAATGTCCGTCCTTGGGGGGAGATCATTGGAGCTACTGGAGCAAAAACAGACTTTTCGAGCCATCTGCTATGATATACGTGACACCCAGGGCAATAAAAAAAACATTTTTATGCAGGCCTAATTAAAGAGTGCGTTAGTCCGGCTTGACACTGGCCATCCTGTATTAATGAAGGCCCACATGCTGCTGTTATAAGGGGTGAGAGTGTTTACTCCCCCCTCGGTGGTGTTTGTGGTTCTGGGAAGTTTTTATGACGAGGGGACCATCGGTGATTAGGAGAATCGTCAGCTTTATTACCCCTCGCCGCAAAGTTGGAAAATGAGTCAGCAAGCAAGTACTTCATGAGTAAACTGTACGGCCCAAATAGAAAGACACACTCACCAACATCATTTCAGACTGCTGCACACAGATTATTGACTGCTCTGTGTGTGCAGTGGTTGGAAATGATATGACTGTTAACTCCACTTAAGTCTGCCTGGCTTGGAAACAGTGGTGATTGAATTGAGCCTGTCACAGCATGCTGGCTTGGTTAGGGTGCTGGTGTGGTGCGGTGGATCAGGGTTCAATCAGGAATCAGAGTAAATAAGAATGGACCAGGCCTGGAGGAGCATTCACAGCTCAGTTCATAACCCATAGTTTAGTACGCAATGTGTTTCGCTTTTTAACAAGAAATGCATGCTGATTTTATTGCAGTCCGTTGATCTTTTTAATAATTTAACTCATAGCTGAAGCTTGTATTCACTCTTAATAATGAGAAACACTTCTGTTATTATGTTTTGAACACCTACACTGTATTTGGTCATCGTGACACTGGCTGAAAGCTAATAAGAAATGTTGGAATGATTTGTGGCACAAACATAGTGTATGTAGTAG
>CALSBZ010006684.1:412500-426759 GCA_943591055.1 Gobionotothen gibberifrons
CACACACACACACTTGATATCCTAGCCTCCTATCAGATAACTGGCTCAATAGCTTGGCTCCCTTTCTACGAGGGACACCATATTATTGGACTTACTGTAGTGACAGTTCCATGAGTAGAGAGCAAGGTCCAGAAACAGAATGAAAGGGGGGATGACCTTGACGAAAATAATCATATGTGGCAAATCATTTACACTACACTTATAACACCATATTTGATTGTATGTTCTTGAAAAACTAAATTCAACATTGTGGACCTTGGCATGGAGTTAATAACACATTGGACTTTCAATAATTTGACTCACTGCAATCTATCATTCCATACAAACCATTTTCCAAACAAATGTGTAAAAAGTAAGTCAAAGAAAGAAAACCTTAACGGATGTGTTGTGTGAAGATTAGATTCAGTGCTGTGTACTAAAATAACCTTGCAGCTCTCAGCTCTTGGTAGTGTTTAAACAAAAACTGACTGTGATGCATTTCTTCACACTTATTCTAAATATCCTTTCACTCTCTCCTTAAGATACAGTACGTTGTCATTTGTGCACAAACTCCAGATTACAGTGGAGGGGAGGTGGGGGGTGGAGCAGATTCACCTCGTGTTTGAGGCTTGCAGAGGAAGAGGAGGGCCAGAGGAGCGCAGTGTGTGTTGGTGTAAGCAGGGGTTCCTCTCACAGGGCTGTCAGGAGCATTAAAACAAGCTGTTTGTCAAGTGCCAAAGCCGGCAGCAGCCATCCACTTGCTCCATCCTGGGTGCTTCATCCGGAACACGCCGGAGGCAGAGCGGCTGAGGGTGTGTGTGTATTTCTGTCTCCTTATCCAGATAAATAGTACAAACGGGCAGATATGGATAGTGACATTCACAGACACGTTTCTGTGCTCATGTCGAGGACACACGGTAACAAAACATCAGATTTAGTTTATAAACACTGAAACCATTTTTGCAGAATGTGAGTCAAGGTTCACTAAACTATTATTTTTGGAGAAAGACCAACATCTCCTATTTTTGCTCCATTCCCCCATGTTTCAGCCTGTTTCTCGGTAGCTCTATAAAACATTGTTTGGACAAGAAAGCACATATTTTTATTTGAAAAATGTTTTATTAGTAAATATGACTATGAGCTCCAAGTTTCCATCCTTTTTGAGCCATTTGGTCATTTGTGTGCTAAGAAATCTAAATCAAGTCCTCATTATTGTGTTTCCTTACAACAATGATTTTGTATTGATGCAAAAGCACCATAAAGTTTTTGTGTTTCCAACAAAACTGTTTATAAAACAGAAAGAGAGTTTTCAATCACAGTTTTGGGGGGAAAAAATGGCAAAATAAATGGAATGTATCTAATGTTGCATGCACACTATTATATGGGAACGGCTAAATGTTCCCACAATCTTAAATTCATATCCACTTTGTTGGGCTTGTACAGGTTTGATATTTAAGTTATCAATACTGAAGTGCATGCAAAGCCTTAAAGTGTCAATTAGGACATATTTTTATTTCAAATAAAAGATAATTACGTGTGCATTTAACAACAGGGCTTCACTCTTAAAGCCCACTTAAAATAGCCCATGACCTTTTTTCTTTTAGTCTTAGGTCATTCCTCATGTGTGCTTACTTAATTGCCAAGGTTATGACTGATGAAAGATGAACCCATCCCTCTGCCTTAGCTGAGAGTAGATTCATACTAACCCCCAAGCAGGGAAAAGCAATAGGAAGCCAAAGCAATAAAAGGCTCTGACATTGATGGGCCTGTTTCCCAAACACTTAGGACCTTAAGTCGTCTCCTCTCAAGTCTGGCTCGAGGGGCCGGGGCTCCACTTCTTATTGCTCTGTCTGACCAGAGTCGCCATGTCCCAGAGAGGGTCGACTTTTAGTCTTGGCCTCTTAGTTCCTGTCTGTCTTTATGTCTGCCTCTGCCACTGAACATGCTTCAGGTCTCTGAGTGGTAGTGGGGTAAGTGGGTGAGGAATTTCTGTGTGTGTCGAAGGCCTTCAGCAAATAGCTCTCACAGTGTGAAAGCAAATACAGAGACCTGTTCTCTTGTGCAAAAGAACCACTGACAGCCTACTGACGAGACACCAGTGCAAAAAAAGAAAAGGGGAAGGCTGGTGACGATAATCAGAAAATGAAGTATGTTTAAAAACGGTTTCTTTTTTAAATTAACCACATGACGGGACAACAAAGCAGAAATGAGAAGAAGTTGTTTTCCTTTCTTTGAATTCTGTGAACCATGGCGGAGTTACAGGCGGAAACATGGAGGGAAGCATTACAGACATAATCATTTCAGCACAAGAGAAATCACTTAATGGTTTTATTTCCATGTTGCTTTGAGAGAGATTAAAAGCCAACACAACCTCCTTTTTTTCCCAGTTTGCTGTTCAACAACTTCTTTACCCCCTCCGTCCGTCCATTTGGCTTCGCTGACTGGATTAGGTTCATGCACAAGGCCCCTACTCATGCCAGTGGATTGCTTATGACAGGCCCTTATGCAGACACCTTGACTGCCATGAGCAATTACTTTAAATACACAGGAGAGGGCTGACCTGTGGGGGGGGGGCAGAGAGACAGAGGGAGAGAGGCACTTAGAGAGGGAGAGGTGAAATGCTTGGAAAAAGAAAAAACACCCCATGGCTAATTCTAGATTATGTAAAATTCTGTTTTTCTTTTCCTGAGATACACTTAAAACCAATGTATGAGTCATGAGTAAAAGGTAAATGCTTGGAAGTTAAGTGGCGTTTTTTAATTGTATTTCTTTCGTCCTTTGTGAAATCTTTAGCTGTCATTTTTAATCAGATAGCACTCATATCGCATTCATGCAACTCAATCCTTTCTCTCTCCCTATGGTTCTTACGACCTGTTGCGTGAGCATAACCATAATCCATCCATGTGTCTGTTTGCTGCTACAGTTCAGATAGACTTACCTGTCTGTGCGCCTGGCGGTGTCAGATCTGACAGCAGTACTGATCCCCCCCCCCCCTCCCCACTCTCCTGCAGCCCAGTGTGTCGATCAGGTTTCATACAGATCTGGACTAGCTCTGTTACACTACAGGCCTTGTCCCCGCTGCTATGTTTTTGCTGGCTCTGCTCTGTTTCACCTAAAATTAGGGAGGGTCCTCAGACACTGACTGGGCACAACGAGTGCAAAGAGTTCATAAGGGTTGTTGATGTTGAAGTATAGTTTGCAATGTATATGAAAGAGCAGGCCATGTTTCTCACAGGGTTGCGGTGTGTTGAGGTTTTGATACCACATCACTTTTCCTACTGTGGTTGTAATGTTTAGGAAAATAGAGAATCTCTGTGTGGGGAGAAATCCATTATTTCACTCTTTATTTAAAACATTGTGCAGTCCTCACCACTGCTGTATGTTTAGAGAAGAGATATTGAGCTCAGACCTTATCCTTTTTTCTACTAATTACATTGTGCTCCTGCTAGTTTATTGTTGAGAAGAATATGGCAAAACCTGTTTTGAAGAGAAAATGTAGGCCCAAATTCTCTTTTGTAAATATGCATCACAGTTACAGACTGACTCACTGCCCGTCTACACAGCGGCATGCGTTGTCGTTTGCCGGCGTCTGAAACTCGACCAACAACCAATCACATGAATCTCCGGCCCCTGACACACAAGCAGCGGTTTGATTGGCTAGAGCTTGTACTGGCATATGATTCGATTGGCTGATGCTTCTGCCGAGGTGTCAAAAGTTGAACATTGCTCAACTTTTGCAGCGAGCCACGCCAGCAACGTTCCGCGTCGCTTCCCACAATGCAGTTCGGCGAAAAGTGACGTCACCCCACTCGGTTACATTATAAGCTTAAAATAAAGTGGCTAAACTGTTTGTTTGTTTTATACATGTCTGATTGTCTGACTACTCATCCCTTGTCTCCAGACCTTGTTGTGTGTCCACATATCTGCTATTACTTTACAATCTTGACTGAACAAATAGAAATCATTGCCAAATAAAAACAGATGTGAAAAAAGCATGCAGTTCACCAGAATTTACTTTAATTTGGTTGAGGGTGGGAGTTTTATTTTTCTTGCGTGTGAGTCAGGGTTTGCTACAGTATGGCCCAATCCCAAACCACTCCCTCTACCCTACCCCTCCGTGACGGAGTGAACTCCGTCTGTAGGCACACTCGCAGCTGAATGAAGTTCCCTTCATTAAGGGTTAAGGGTATAAATACAGCGGCAAGCTTTGGGACGGCCTCCCCTCTCTCCGGCAGAAACAGGAAGTGCCGTAACTGTATGTAACAACGGTTTCAAATCAGCATCTCTTAGACAAAAAGTTAAAATGAATAACTCAAATAAAACTCCAAACATCTTTCATTGTGTAAACCTGGTGTTTATAAGCTTCTTAGTTTTTGCAACAGTCTGTAAATATACACAATTTTATAAAAATAAAAATCTAATCTTGGTAAATCAAATTAACACGTGCAGATTTCTAAATACATGTTCACAAAGGCATGTTTTAGTTAAGGCAACATATTAATGATCGTTTACAAAAATAACCACATGGAACTCACATTTGTATGATGTTGTTTCCTCCATGCCCGAAAAACGGTTGCACACCTGTGGAGTGAGATTATCAAGCCTGCATCCATGCAAACTCGCTGTCGGAGGCTTTTATAACCCACTACCCGTCCGCCCTGATTGCTTTGGACCAGCCCTCAATGTGGCGGACCCTCCGCGTGAACGCGCAGACGGAGGGGTAGGGTGTAGGGGTAGGGTGTAGGGGCGGTTTGGGAATGGGCCTATATCTAGTGCGTGGACAGCACTGTAGAAACCTGTTGATGACAGTGTAAGATCTGCAAGAGAATGAAGAAGTGGTGAAGGCCAGAGTTTGTGTGAGGTGAACCAAAGCTTTTGCACACTTTACTTCTCTCTCAGCAAAACATTTTTTTTTTTTAGCTCCCTCTCTGTGTCGTCTCTTCTTCTCTCGACACACACACACACACACAGGGTGTAATGACGCGAAGTGTGTAGAGCTGCTGAGCTGTTCCACATGTGTAGGGTGCGTCAGATCAAATTAGGCCTCGTTGACAAAGGGCCTTTTACACACAGGTGGATGATGGGGGAGCGGGGGGCTGCAGTCAGTTAGCCAGTTAGTGCTAAAACTAGTCGGTCAGCAAAGCCAGTCGGTAAGTTAATCAGTCAACCTGCCACTCAGACCGCAACTGCAGCTGCACCATATGTGATGTTTGGATCAGTGGAGTTCGACTTGACAGCTTTTCTTTTCTCCCAAATGGCGATTCCAAAGAATGCTAAGATGTGGATTCCTGTTTTTTTCTTAACATCGTCTCACTACCATCATTTTGGAAGTCCTGGACCCTTCACTCTATAATACTTCTTTGAAACTCAGCCTTCTGGATAGCTATTTTTAGAATATATCAACATGTTTGGACTCGACTCACGCTGTTAACCCAGTCAAATCACAACACACAACCAAAACCTCAGCAGCATCTCATCTAGCTGCATTTGTAGCAGCAATTTCCTAATATTTGAGACTCTGTTTACTTGTGTTTTCTCCATTATATTTTCTCTCCAAGTTGTCACTTTTCATAATGTGACCATAAACCCACCTACTGTATGGCACACACGCATAGACGGTCGCACACACACTCACACACGCACCCAGCAACCCCCTAGGTGCCGGGGTAACCATAATGCAGCTGCGGCAGTGCAGGCTGAGTTATTACGTTTAATCCGTCTAATTGTTGAGTTTCATAGAATAGGACCCAGTCTGCCTTGGAACTAATTCTGTCTGGGCATTCTATTTAATTCGCCACGCTGGGCCCTAAGCTCTTCTAAAGGCAAGCTGCCCCCTCCACCCCACCCTTTAAGAGTATAAACCCCTTATCTTCTCCTCTCCCTCCCTCTCTTGCATGGCAGAACACTGGGTGACTTGTGCTGGAGAGTGATTTCTCAACAGTCCATAAAACATTCTTCTGACATTTTGGACATCCACTCTAATGAGGCAGGATAATGGGAGCAGAGCTATCATGAGCAGCACCAGCCTGGCCAGGAGACATTTTTTTTAAACAACAACAATAATATGCAAGTCGCATGAAGACACAGGGCAACGCATGAAATGAATGGAAATTGAGATGCACGTCTTGGATGGCTAAAGAGAAGTGTATTGACAGCGTCACGTGCACAGCCCAAATCGCACAAATACCCGTGTTGTATTACAAAAGGCTTCGAAAAAAATAAATCCAGTCTGAACCCCAGTGGCGGATGTTGCGTGTGTGCATGGACGTGTGTGCTCCAGCTGGTGTTTAATTGTTGCCACTGTACAAATAAAACAATGAACTCCAGCGTAGCTTAGCTGGCGTGCTTCTTGCAGTCCCACCCAAAAACAATGCTGCTTTAACTGCTCAGATTGGTGGGGGGTTGATTGGTTGGATGGTTGGTTGCGTGGCTGAACGGCGATAATCCGCACTTGCAAATCCCATGCGTTTAGTCAAATTATTCCAGGCCCTAAGGCTCCCATTGTGGCCGCTGGCTGGTGCGCTGCTGTCTGAGCCCCCCACAGGGACAACAATGCCACCATTCAAGGCCACTCGCTGCTACCGACGGGCAATTTCAGGTGTGAATTGGCTGTGTAGCCAGTGGCTTATATTAAATGACCTGAGACGTGACCTCGGAAGGTAAGAGAGGATAGAGAGAGAGGGGAGAGAAGGAAAGAGAAGGCAGAGTAGGCAGAGTAGGCAGAAACAGAGTAGGCATTTTGGAAAATAAAGAGATTTTTGGGAGAGAGAGGGCAGCACTGCAGTCGCTTGTCATCTTTTTTGCTCTGATTAAAAACTGAAAAGAACTGCTTTATTTTGGGATGAAGAATGAGAGGTAGAATATGTGTTGGAGCTATATATATCTCTTTATATTATTTAATAGTTTAACATTTATTTTCTTGCTGTTTTATAGTGTTTATTGTAAATGTATTCTTAGTTAGTGTCATTAGTTAAAGTAGTTTCTATGCTTTTATTTTGAAGGCATGTTTTGGGCACTGGGTGATTAGAGCACCTGGTGTAATTGTATATATTGGAGACAGGTGGGTGGTGGGGCAGAGCACTAGTAGGCAAACGTTTTTTTTACAAGGGTGTTTGAAACCAGCAAAGGAAAGCCATAGGAAAGGCTTAAGGAATGAAATATAGGAAACCTGTTAATTGTACTTTATTATTGGAATAAAATGCACAACGGAGAATCTTGTCTGGACCTGGATCATTGCCCTGCGTACGATCCGCTAACTAGTGTCTCAGCGGCTGTTTTATTTTAAGTTAATTATCTGTTTTAGTTATATATGATTTTGGCCGCTATAATATGTGAGAATGATCTTCGTCCTGATATCTTCTTTTCCCCTCCACTCCATTCCTGCTAAACCTCTCTCCCGACTGCCCTCCTCCCCCCCCCCCCAATAATGTGCTTTTAATCATATCTCCTTGGCTGGCTTGCTTGCGTGGGTGAGTGCAGCGTCCAGGCCCTTTGATGGGAATCTTGCGATGCACCCAAAAGTCTTTTGAAGTGGCCGGCCCGGGGAGCTACAGGGGGGCTAGCTATGGGGGCCGGGAGCTTTGATGTGCCAGGGTCTGGAGAGGCCGGCTGCACGCTGCCCTGCACCGATCTGTCAGTAGCACAGCTGCACGGCTCACTGGGGAGCCCCTTCCTCAGACCCTGACTGACTGTTGGCTGGCTGACATACTCACCTAGTTGACTGTACACACTATGATCTGTACCTGCAGAAATCAGCGCCAGCACTAGGAAAGCGTTGTAGGAGTTCTTTCAGAATGTGAATTGTTTTTTTCTGTTGACACTTTGGGACAGCATCCTACATCCTGTGAATATGTTGCTTTGTGTTTTAATATCCCCAGAGTTCATATTAATCCAAGCTCTGAAGAGTGGCGTTTCACTTTTTCTTCGCTTCTTCTGCTATTCCCTTTTGTTTTTGTCAAGCAGCTCACCGAGAAACAGTGCGCAGTGGACGGCAGTTTTCTGCTCAAAGTCGATGTAAATGTGCCATTGGGATTTAGTCAGTTTGCCTATTGCCAAGTGGAATCTGTTTTCTCCGCAGCTGCACGGAACCATTAAAAAGAGACCATGTGTTCTAACCTGTTAGGTTTCAGTCGAGCTCAACCTTGGCTCAACTCTCCACCTGGAAAGGAGAGCAGTTTCCAAAGCCGGAGCTATTGACACTTAGCTCACTGCACGGCTTTTCTCTCTTTGAGAAGGAGGATGCATTAATTGCCTGACTGCAATTGAGAACATTATTTAACGGCACAGATATGTCTTTTATACGCATCACTGTCCCACATGTGTTTTTAATGGTTTATTTCAATTGTCCATATTATTGCATGTAATAAAGAGCGTTGTGATGGATGATACAAAGGGTACAGGCCTGTAATGGCTTCCAGTTACTCTTGCTCATGGTTAAATATAGTTTGACTCTTCCAGATGCTTCACAGTACATTGTTGCATTAACTGTGAATAGTAGAATTATCCATATGTCATCGTAATGAAGCAGTACTGTCCACTATGTTTGGTTGAGTTCACAGATGAAGCCATCGCAGAGGATTAGCATTCATTCAGCAGTGAGTTTAATTTAAGTCCTGCTCCAGGAATTGTTAGGGGAACTCTCATTCCTTTCCCATTTTTCAGTAGTCAGAAAATACAGCAAGAAGAAATTAATGCATAATCAGTGTTTTAACACGTACACATGTTCACACCTGTAGAATAACTTGTGTTCTGTAAGCAACTCCACATTTCCTCTGGATTAGCTGGGGACTGTGTAACGTCACAGTAGTTGCTGAGGTAGCTCCCAGTGTTTATTTTAACTTCAGGTTTTCTGAGACAGTCTAAAATAGCTGCCAGCAAAACCAGTGGCCATAGCTTCTGAGTGACATTTGTTAAAAGAAAGAAGTAATTTAGCAACTTCTGTTAGGGAATATGGGCAGAAGAGTAGATCAATGATGAAAGATAATACGAGTCTGGAAGAGTAATTTATTTCTGACGGATTAGTTGACTGTAATGAACTTGACGATGGTGAATGGCTCTCCAGTGGTTTGTTTGTTGACATTACCTCTGGAGGAAGGATGATCCTCAGTTAACCTCAGCTTCATTGAACATCAGTCAGATTTATGGCTCCCCTCCTTGAACCTGTGGCAGCACTTCTCTGCCACAGAACAACAGACAGACACTAAACAGACATGACTGCTAACAGTCACCCATTTCAGCCCCAATCTGTCAGATTCTGGGATTATGAAATGAATGAAATGCTGTGTGCTGATTTTTCGATTATTTTTAAACGCAGTTAGGATCCAAATCATGTTTAATTGCTTGTTGCTCTTTTATTTCTCCCTTAGCTAGCTTTAAGGTCGGAAACACCATCTAATCTTTCACTGTCTGACAGTATCATTTATATTCTGCTCTGGGTTAAAGCTATATGATGTTGACACAAGACTCTGTGTTTTTTCTGGCTGCACCATTCCATCAGTGGGACATTTCCTCATACACATTTTCCCAAAATTCAACATGGCATATTTGGTATCTTTGTAAAAATGTGCATTCTCCTCTCAAATTTGAACTTGTGTGAATTACAACAATGTGTGGCTCTGCAGCAGAGTTTATAAGGACCGGTACGTTTAAGAGTTTCCACAACTCTCTCAACCATATTGGTTGGAGGAGAGCTGCATACTCAGGGATTAATAAAACGTATGTCTTTCTTTCTTTCAGTGTAATATACACTCACGAGAGTCACACAACTTCATCTAATCTTGCCTCAGATCTGAACAAAGTGTTCTGGCACCGCTCTGACTCATTTCAGGCTAAGGGCAGAATTTGAAATATAGACACTTCCCTTCATAATGGGCGGTGCAGACTCTCTTCTTTTAGTGCTATAGGTTCATCAGATGCCCTCACCATGACCTGTAAGTGCAAACCCACTATCTTCAACAC
Organism: Gobionotothen gibberifrons; assembly: GCA_943591055.1. Classification (NCBI taxonomy): domain Eukaryota; kingdom Metazoa; phylum Chordata; class Actinopteri; order Perciformes; family Nototheniidae; genus Gobionotothen; species Gobionotothen gibberifrons. Next base: position 422,437 of record CALSBZ010006684.1, read on the forward strand.
ATCTGCGCCTGGTTAAATGAAGGTTGTATTTTAGGACTATTATAGTCAAGGAGACAATGCAGCCTGACTGCCGGTTTGACCACTCACCCCTATCCGACTTGCACATGCGGTCAGTCACTATGGCAACATGCTGAACAAGCTGCTTCCTGAAACTTTGTTGTGTTTGGGGCTTGGCAGGGCATTGTAACCTAGATATTATTTTTAGTCCGTCAGCTAAGGCCTAGTGTGTGTTGATTTAGGATGTGAGATGACTGCTTCACACAACCCCCAGAGTACACACACTCACAGACGTGCAGGGCCTGACAATATCAGAGCTTTGACTTTGCAATGCAGTGCAAAACACTTATTGATATTTTTGCATCTCTGAAAGACATCTGTCAGCCCATCTCAGGTCATTGAAGTCATCGCTCGCAGTGAGGGTATGTGAGAAGCTCTCTGTTTCACTGTCGGTCAGCTGTGTAGTCCCACACCCATCTGTGGCCTTTTATTGCTTTGCTCTCTCTCTCTCACTCTTTCTCTGAGTCTCTCTCTCTCTCTCTCTCTCCGGGCAGGCGGTAATAAAGGTCTGACAGGCAGAGCGTGAAGGTCATGGTTATTAGATGGTAAAGGCGAGAGCCACAGCTGGGCTGGGCAGGCCTCCTCTCTGGCAAAAGTGATGAGTTGTGTGCATTAGGACAGGGGGGGCTTTTATTTGACAACATTTTTTTTTCTTTCCTTTACGGCCACCTGGTTTGGTGAGGGAAAAGCCCCAGGGTCTTTTGATAAAGTGCGAGGTGTGAGTGAGAAGAAGGGGTGGTGATTATGAGCAAGCCAACAAGTTGAAATACTGTCCAAGTGGTGTATGCGTGTGTGTGTGTGTGTGTGTGTGTACGTGTGTGTGAGTGTGTGTGTGTGAGCTCGTCTGACAGCCCCTTAGGCGTTCACACCTGCTGCTTCTTCAGCTCTTATTTGAGCTTCTGTGGCCAAACTGTGACACATGCAGACACATACTGTACACTTCAATCCCTGTTTGATGAGATGTCGGCTTTATAAGACCTGGGGATAGTATTAAGTGACTCAGATATCTTAAACCATTCCAAAACATATTTTAAGTTTCACTTCAGTTAGGGAAGTTAGTTTCCCTGACAACACAGTTTGTAAGTACATTTTTTAAATAAGACGACAGTCATAATATTGTATTATAGTTTAAATGGTTTCCTTCAAACCATGATGGCACTGTGAAAATACCCCACCTGTTTTTTCCCACTGGCAATAACAAAACACCACATGGTTTACATTTATTTATGCGAAAGTATAAAGCAAAGTTTGATTTATGCCTATCTGTATACTGCTTATAGTTCATTGCTAATCATAGCATGCAAATACAATTTGTCCTAGCTTTTACAAAATAAATGTAGGTTTTGCAAACTTAGAGGTGTTGGTGCATTGTAATATCCAACAGCCTCGATAAAGCGTTTTTGTTTTGCATATTTAAAATACACTCTTGTGGTTGCAGATGATATTTGCTTACATTTGAGGCCCTGACTTTAACATACCAGCGAACCTAGAAGGCACGTCTTCATATTATGAACTGTAATATATTAAGTATGAAATCGATATTATGCAGTTGCACTTGTGAAATCCAGCCTTACATGGATGGATCAAATCTAAGTATGTGCTGCAGGAGTGCAAATTGTATGTGAATACAGCCTCGTCCCTTGTGGTGTGGATTTAAATAATGTACACCGTTTGGATGTAGGTGGGGTCAACTTTTCCAGGCCATTTGAGCTTGAGCAATCGAACAAGGAACAATCACCAGTGTGTTGAAAACCCATCATAATATCAGGTTGTAGCTCCACCTGAACATTTTAAAACCTCTGTCTTCAGGTTTTTGGAACGGACTTTCTTGTTGATTTATCACAAAGCAAAACAATAGCTATAATGTGATACCCTTATAAGTGGCCTTCACTTGGGAGCCAAGCACATAGAATCAAACTGAAATGCAATAAGTATAAATGGTTTGTCTTATGTCCTCTTTTTATCAAAAATATTGTCTTTGGGTGACATCCAACTTTTCTCATGGTCGCTGCCAAAATCGGACTCTTCCAAACCTCAAGTATTCTCAAGTGGGCTTGGAGCTGTTTTGGAAAAATAGAGCAAAGTGGAGTAGCTTCGAATTGCCGTGATGCATTCAGCAGAGTCTGAATCGGCCTGCTTTTCTCTACCCTGTACACAAATCTTATCCTCAAGAACTCTATCATCTCCCAAAGCGTTCTAGGATGAACTCCTCTCCAACCTCATTTGCATTGATATGAAATGTGGACAAAATCTCATAAAGGGGGAGAACCCCTGGGTGATTACTGGGTCACTAGCCAACCATAAAGGAGAATCCCTACAAGCCACCGCCAAGGAAAACAGGACTCAGACTAGGACTCATTGTGTCTGCTATCTGTCGCTACACAATGAGCCGTCTCATTCTTTGGGACGGGTGTCAGGAGTTCAGCCTTTATCGCCACGACCCGCGTTTGACCTCGAAAGGAGGGTAGAGATGCAGCTGAAGAGGCCTCGTCGAAGCTTTGGAGACAGAAACACACAGCCCGGGGTGTTTCTATTAGGCTCATCACTCAGGGGGAGCTAGTAAAACAACAATGGCACACATTGACTCATGCAACACACATAGAGCTAAATGCACAGAAGAAATATCTAAAACATGTCAATCCAAAGCCTTTTGCGAACGGCTTATGATGGGGCAGATAGAGAGTTTAAGTAAACACCAACAGCTACATAGTAATGTGCAGCGTTACGGGCCCCCTGACAACAGCGCTTATTGTTTTGTGAAGAGAGAAGGGGTTAGGGAGAGGGTAAAGAAGCTAGGGATGACAGGGGTTCCACCATATCTGCAGCTGGAGAGCAGGTTGGGTTGGATGTTTCTGACATTCAAGGGCAGATGATATCTGAGTAGACAAACATCTGCAGCAGTGGATCAGTAATACCCTCGGGTATGTAAGGGCTGGGTGAAGATGTGTACACAAGGCTTTGTTCTCATTGAATTAATCTAATACTGATTTGATACCTCATGTAACCCTTACACAATTTTTTTTCTTGTAATAATAATGTTTAATGTCCTAACAATAATTTACCTGAATTAACTGGTACTTTTCACTTCAAATGCATTATACAGTAGATAGATAGATAGATAGATAGATAGATAGATAGATAGACATACTTTATTGTCATTTCAACAAGACACAGAGTGTACTATTAAAATGACATTTCGTTGTACTGGCTTACAGGAACAGGACAATATAAAATCTTGCTAAAATTGTACATATAAATAAATAATAGTGACGTGGTGCTGATCAAATTAAAGATAAAGTGTGCGTTTAAAATATAAAGACTTACTATACATATAAATAAAATAGACATACAGTACTGTATAAAAAATATGTGCACTTTACACAGCGTAATGTAATCTCTATGTTAGTGAACTATAGAGAAATATTACCCGACTTCTGTGTCCCTTTTTTGCCTTTTTTATTTTGCATGGTTTTGTTTTTCTGGCCCACAAAGTATGTTCTCATCAACGACACTTTTCGCAGCTTTTAAAAAAAAGATATATAAACCCATTATATAGCTTGTACAAATATTGCAGCATTTAGAAGTCGGTTGGGTGTGTAAACACGGAAATGTTTGCTGTAACAACTATTTAAGGCAATAATATGTCAATTCTGAGTTTTCAACTCCATAGCCTTCCAAGTGACCAAAAATGAAGAACTGTTTAATTAGAAAATAAGTTGGTGTGTACTTTCTCTTCCAACTCTGTGTACACTCAGCACCACAAATATCATTTCCAACACAGTCATCATCATCCTCATTACTGTCATCAATTGAACCACTATAGTTTTTGTCAGTATGAATTGCCCCGATTTTAACCTTACCCCAACATTATAGTGTTATTCTTCCATAGGCAAGAACCCCGCCACACCCAGCTCTCTCACACACACACAGCTCTCACACGCACACCACACACACACACACACACACACACACACACACGCACACGCACTCACACAGTCCACTCATATTTGATTTCCACTGGTTTCAGAACAGATTAAACACCAGTGCTCGGGTCTGGGGTCAGCACCGCCGCTCATACTGTACAAACATTCCACATCCGTCTGAGGGCAGGGCGGACCTGCTGTCAGTCAGAGAGGGTGGAAAACATTTACAGTCACATCGTTTGGACGCCCAGCAGGAGCTTATGTCAGCTTCACCCTCACACACACACACACACACACACACACACACACACACACACACACACACACACACACACACACACAC
>CALSBZ010006684.1:449129-465809 GCA_943591055.1 Gobionotothen gibberifrons
GTGTGTGTGTGTGTGTGTGTGTGTGTGTGTGTGTGTGTGTGTGTGTGGAGTTGTCTAGGGATCAGCACACCTGTAGGTGGGTGTTCATTACAGCAGGCCTGAGTGATGGCTTGGCCTATGGGAGGCCCTTGTTCATTGTCATCTCCCTTCACTTAATTAGCCCTCACTCACAGGTCAGAGACCACTGAAGGCCCCCTTGTGTGTTAGCGTGCACACACACACATGCATATGTTTAGGACTGAGCTTTTTACTTGATATGGTGCCAGGGGACACACACACATGCTCAGGCACACACACTGTATACACCTCTTAACCTTATCACCAAACCACCTGTGCATAATTTGAGGAGAGATTAGAGTGGCACAGGCTGGCCCTTGTTTCGTTGAAATTACACCTCAGTAGCTGTTCAGAACAGCAGCCTGGAACCAAACGTCCCTCTGTTTTCATCTCTATCAGGGACTTTCACCGCGGGAGATTAGAAGTTGACCCATTACTGGAAATGCTGTAAGCAGGCCTCATTGTTGAGAAATAACACTGAGCTCCACTGCAAAAAATGCAAAGGCGGAATGTAAATTGTACACAAATAGAAATGTTTTACTACTCTGATGATTGTATTATTTACTTTTCCATTACTTACAAAAAATAGGTGGTGTTGTACTTGGCATTGCACTTATGTTGATATAGATTGAGCTGTAAAATCCACCCTGACTTAGTGAGTGACTGAAAATGAAGTTTTAGTTTGACATTTCTTGTAGTGTAGATGCCGGAGCAGTCCGCTCTCTGTGGCGTGTGTGCTGGAGTTAAGCTGCTTATTAAATGACATTGCTATACCCCACCTTGGGCCCAGACCCACTTGGCTTCCAGCAAAGAAAGAGAGAAAAAAGACATGAATGTGAAACAGGAGTAGTGGAGGAGAAAAGAGAGGGAATAGTAGGTGTGCAGAAGAAGAAGAGGATGTCAAGAATAAAAAGACTGAGTGTATGAAACTGAGTGTGGTTGAAGCTATGTACATGTAGCTGGGTACTCATTTCTAGTGTGAGTGCTTTTGTGTGTGTGATACTGATTTGTGTGTGACTCAAAGAGAAACGTGATTATACTCATGCTCAAATAAGTCTTTTGAAATTCCTCCCAGAAATGTTTTTGAAATATAACCGCAGTTCAGAACTGGCTTCCAAACTGCAGTATGATTGCAATAGTACTAGGTAAGGTGAGATTCACTGAAATAATAATCATTTCAAAAGAAAGATTTCTGCAAGATTATATTTTTGAAATATAGATTCATAGCAATGTCCTAAGAAGATGCATGGTTTCTAACTATTCACTTTGTGCATTGACTCTACATGATCTGAAGTCTTTATCGTTTAGACTTCTTGTACCAGCAGCAGCAGAAGAACAACTGATTCCAGGTAGTAGGAGTAGTTGGTACAATTCAGTAATATTCTGCTCTTTGCTCCCTAACTTACACCCATCCACTCCCTCCAACAGCGCTCACATGTGTTCTGGCACCGCTCCGGGGCCTTGGGGTGGTAGAAGGTGGGGAGGAGGAAGAGGAGGAGGAAGAGGAGGAGGAGAGGGCGGGAGTGTGGGCCAGGCGGACTCCTTTAGCTCCTCTTCCCTTCCCTCTTTCGGACCTGTCAGGCAAGCGGCCAGGGAGTAATGTGGAAATGTGGCTGGCTGGCGTCGGCTTGATTAAGTCTGCGCACGTGTCTCTGCAGAGAGGAGACCCCGGGCCTAATCACCCCTAGCCCTCACACTCTCTTCCTCCTCCTCCTCCTTCGCTGTCCCTCCCTACTTTTCTCTCCATATCTCTTTTTTCCTTCTTCCCCTCTGTCCTCCTTCTCCTCTCCTTCTCACTCCTCCCCCTGCAAGGCTGAAGGCAGATTTTGTTTTCCCTCTCTGCCCTTTTTTTTGTGCTGATTTTCGTTTTTTCACTGCTTTTTTTTCCCCTGGCCCTCCTCGCTCCCTGTGTGTAACTGACTTTTCTTTTGTTTGTGAAGCCCTTCTTTCCCTCTCTTTATCTTGCACTCTTTCTCCCACTGCCCTTTCTCTCGCTCGTTCCCTTTTCTTGCACCACCACCCCCTTTCTCTCACTGTTGTTTCTATGTGCAACATGTGTTCGAGGCCGAATTGTTCTGAGTATGTGTTTGGTTATCTGTGAGAGGAGTGTTGAATACACATATGTGCTATTGTGTGTGTGTTGTATGTGAGGGTGTGTTTCCCATGGTGCAGCAGTGTGCACCATGCAGGGCTGGACAAGAGCCTCTCTTGACAGCTCCAGGCTACCTCACCTCCTGCATGGAGAGGATTTCATGTATGAAACGTCCTCCCTCCTGCACTGGCTGCATGCCAACACTGCACATACAACCTTCTACTCGAAGAGCCTACGCACCCAGGCACATGCTGCGTACTCTTTGTGCTTTAATATTAACATATGAGCATGATTAGTTTGTTGTAAAGAGTGGATGAGTAATATAACAGCAGGCTTAGGTTGGGGCAACTTTTAGTTTATGATTATAATGATCAGAACAGAAGGAATTTATATTTGAAAGGAAATATGAAATATATTATTTTTGTACAGGCATAACAAGTAGTAAAGTTGGAAGAGCTGTAAGTATTTGACTGTGCCCATATCACATCGATGCTCCACAGATAGCAGCATTGAAGACTCCTGGATAATATATTTATATATATACATATTTCTCACACATTTTATTTAACTTCTGTCTTCTTTAAAAGATGCCAGCCAAAGGCTACAATCAGGGCTGTAGCAAAGTTAAGATAAATGGTGGTAAACTTCATCCACAATGTGTCCGCATGGTGGTGCGTACAATTTCATTTTTAGGTTCAGTGGTCTCATTTAATTCATTCAAATGTGAGTCTTGTAACAATCTTCCTATCAAATACCCTTTTGTTTATGTTATTATGTCTATTTTGTACTGATCCTGACATTTCCATGGCCATCCAAACCTTGAAAGCGCCTCTGTTTGGATTCACCCGAGATCATTTACAGAACCCCGGCTGCCTGACATAACTCTATACATGTTGGCACACACACACTAGCATAATATAAACTATAGACACTAACTGTCTCGCCATAATGACAATGGCAGCATGAAACTTTTTAATTATTCCAATTTTCTTAACAATATCTAACTTTGAAGTGGTGATCCAGTATAGCATTATGTGTCGACAAATGAAAAGCTTGGAATGATTACATTCCTGAAGTTATTCTTATCCAAAGTATATTTATTTTTGCCTGTTTGAGTTAAAAAATGCGGAGGTCAGTGGCAAGCTGTGAGTGACAGTTTGTTTTTGAGAGTAGGGGGAGGGCACACAAGGCGGTCCTATGCCGAGATGGCACAGTGCAGCGGGCTTTTCCAAAAGCAACATGCCCAGTCATCATTTTACTCACACGCTCGGAGATAGACAAGGCTCTGTGCATTTTGCAGAGAGGGCCTTCGCCATGCTTACACAGTTTCAACACACACATGCAACACCACATTCATAGATCCTGATGCCCGCTCAGCAGTGGTGACTCAGCAGGGCTAATGTTGCGGCAGCAGATGCTCGGCCTTCGCTCCATCCATCACATACTGTCGTTATCCCAGCGTGCTAAATGATTCTATTAGCGCGTCACGCCGGCCCCTCAAAGCTCCCACTGTTCCCACCTCCACAATGTGGTTCCAGCAATCCAACCCATTCGTTGATAATTTGCCCTGAAAAATTGGCCCGGGAACAAGCATCCAATTATGGCTTTGCACCCCGTTCCCAGCACCTCGTTTCAGCTAACTGCTCTCATAACCCAGCACTTTGAAAAGAAGATGAATCCCGCACTTCTTCTTTGTTCCTCATTTCCTTATTTGGGCTGCGTTCGCGCTCTTATTTTTTGCTTTCCATCCCTTGTGGTCTCTACCTTTTTCTGTCCGATGTAAACATTGCTGACACAGCCGCTCAGTGTTGGGTCAGGCCGATGTTAGGGGAAGCATGTTGACAGCTATCAAGTGATCTGACGTTAGTTTACTATTATGATAAATAAATGCCTCTGAATTAAGCCTGTCATTCAATGCTCCGGGCGCTGAGCCAGCATGTCTGTTTTTCCTGTCTGTCAGTGTGAAGTCATTTTTCATCATATTCCTTACCCTGGTTTGCACACTGTGTCGTGTTATTAGGTCACTGTTGTGTTACATCAGTAACAAAGCATTGTGCATGTTCTTGCACGATCACAAATCTCATGTTTGTGTGCTAACATTTGTCGCTACTCAATTAACAGTGAGTTTATGAGATTTCTTATATCTGCAGGGCTGTTTGGCGTATTATCACTTTAAGTTATTATTCAAATACAACAAATATAGTCTTCAGCTTTCTGTTCGGATTTGGGGTTAAGTTTTCTCTTCTGTCTTATATATTGGATTCTCGGTTCACTGTGTTCTGTTTTGAAGGTTGGCAGCCGCTCCTGTTTTTCAACATTGTCCCAAATGTTCTGGCTATTGTTTGTTTTCCCACGCAAATTGGATTTCATGCCTTTTGGAGCGCGCTCTCAAGATCAGCAGATCGGACCGTTGGCTGATGTTTTAGTGGAAATAATCATTCAAATCGAGTTTAAACATTGAAACGGTTTCAAGCGATGCTGAAATGATATGAACAGGTCTTACTATGAGATCAGATTTTAGATATCAATACTGCTTCAGGTCCTGGACCAGTATTTAAATGCTGTCTGTTAGCATTTGAATAATACACAACAGAGCTATTGCAAAAGCGTTGAAACAAAAGCGTGTCATTTTGTGAGGAGCTTAAGAGCAGTGATTCAGATCCATAATTTACCCGGACACACTCCCCTCTCACGTCTCATCTCACCAGAGAACATTAGGAGGGTTAATTTGACCAATCATAGACCCTGCTGCACCCCGGAGCCCTCTGATCATCTTTCATCTCCTCCTGGGCCCGTGAACTCTCAGTGTACGGTCATCTGATCCCACTATAGCAGCAAGCAAGAAGCAATGCCTGACTTAGACTGCTTACACACTCCTAGAGGCTGGATCATAGCCTGTAATCAGCCCTTTAATGGAACACTGGTCCTTATTTTGTTCACTTGTTTTCTAGAAAATAAATTAGAAATGATATGGACTGTCATGTGTTCCAGTTACATGACTCCAACCTGTAAGCCTATCCCACCAGACTTAAAAACGGACCCTTGACTGTTTGACCGGATTACATTAAAGCAACTTTTCAGAGAAAAAAAGACAATCTCTTCCCCTTTTGTTTAGAAGTTATGAAACTCCAAAGTAAGAAACGGCTAATTCTGAAAGAATGCAATACAAATGTCCAGTAATAAAAGTGCAACCTAACCTAGCTTTTAAAGGCAGCAACATACAATGGCACAGAGGATAGAGCTATGAAGAGGAATGGATTTGACACATGAGAATATACTCAACATATCTATATTGGGCTGTATGAAGTTTGAGGTGTTGGCTTAGTGGTGAATAATGTCACTTTGCAATACAAATAGATGCAGTCCTTCCTCTTTGTGTACAGGCGGCTGTGGCTCAGTGGATAGTGTGCTGGACTTTGAATCAGGGGATAGCAAGTTTGAGTCCCACTGCAGTCAGCATGTCGTTGTGTCCCTGAGACACTTAGCCCCAAATTGCTCCTGTGGGGATTGTCCACAGTACTGAATGTATGTAAGTCGCTTTGAATAAAAGTGTCTAACAAATGACAAGTAATGTAAAATGTAATGTACAGTAGTTACCACACATTATTCAGGAAGTAATTGATTGAGCAGTGTTCAAGTCTTTTGGAGAAGTGCAAGGTAATCTATATCCATTCCAAGTGAAATCTGAAATGCTGTAAAAATGTTGTTTATACAGTAAGTTGCAAGTTAATTGGAAGTCTTTCAGAACTACAAATGTACACATTTCTGCAGCTGTGTTGAATGTGCTTTTTTAACTTAATGTTTCTCTCTGTAGTTACTCAAAATGTAAATATACAGCTTGCATGATCAAGCTGGTTTTGTGACTTTTCTTAGGTCCCAAGTGCTCATTTATTTTGAGTTAAGTCCAATTTGTACGTCTGAAGTCTGCTGGTCTGGAGACTCTAAACTGCTACATTCTGGTTCCATAGTTGCAATAGCTGAAGCCCACTATGATCCTAAAGAGACTTATCAAAGAGTGGAAAAAAGCTTTAAATATGTCTTATCAGCAATAAATCACTAGTTGAGATTTCCAACCCCATTCAGCCTAGCGTTCCTGTCTCTCCTCTTGCCTGCCTGTCTGTCTGCCTGTGTGTTTGGACTGCTGCTGTAATCACAGTCCAGACGGGGGCAGACCTGGAGACAGAGGCAGTTTGCTAATTGCACGGAGGACCAGGAACGGAAGCTTTTAAAGAAAGTCTGCAAAGACAATCTCGGACTCATCTGCAGCCATAAATCCCTCCTCTGCTCTGTGACTTATTACTGTTACCATTACCACTCCCTCCACCACTTCATCTCTCTCTCTCTCTTCTCTCTGAAACTTTAAAACCTTACCCTCGGTGTTACCATCATGTCATTTCAGTATTGTTAATACAGATTGATGTGCAGAAACTAAAGCAGCTGGAATATGAGCAAGTTTAAGAATGGAAAGATGTGGGAATGGGAATGTATTTACTGGTACTCTCATTATTGTGTTTCTCTGTTTATGTTGGCTTAGCTTTTATCACTGTGCAAACTTTTTGCGCTTCGAAAGTTGAGAAAAGTTCAACTTTTCAAACGTCGACGGAAGCGCCAGCCAATCAAATCATATGCTAGTACAAGCTGTAGCCAATCAAACCGCGTGCTTGTGAGTCCGGGGTGGGAGATTAATGTGATTGATTGTTGGTCGCACGCCAGACACGCCCACCGGCAAGCTTCAACGCACGCTGCCGTGTGGACGTACCGTAAGATATATATTTATTCTGAAATGATGTCTTGTCCTCACAAAATGGTTGCCTTTGTTCCCTAATGACTTACTTTCTCTCTGAGACGAACACATTCAGAGACTAAAACATGAATATTTGCTTCTTTGGGATATTCAGTGATGTGCAAATTAATGGAGGATAAAAAAAAGTCTGACATCTTTCTTCTCTCTTTCTCTCATATACAAACAGACACACAGCAACCGCCATTGGCCATTAGGGAGGCCAACCAGGCCTCCCATAGCTGAAAGCAGGACACAAAGGCTGACCACTAAAGAAAGGCCTAATTAAACAGCAGTCTTTAATGTCAGACAGCCCCCCACTGTAGCCTCAACATCACATGAATGAAAGAATAATGCTCACCCATTGGCTTATGAAAAGAGAGCCCCTTAGCTAAGAAGGCCTTCTTAGCCCGCAGGTCACCCTCCATCTCTTCCTTTCTCCCTCTCTCTCTCTCTCCTTCTCTTCATCCTCGTTCTCTCTGCTCTTCTTCCTCCTGGTCCTCCTGCTGGGTCCAAAGCCAGGGTTAAGCCAGGCTGAACGTGGGCAGGTCTGTGACCGTCACCTCCCCCGAGGTCGTGGCAGTGCTAATTGTCCCTGGACAGACACACATCATGTGTGTTGGCATGACCGACCACTGGGCTCATGTGCTTGGATTATCAGAGCGCTATGAAAGAGAAATAGACATTTTAATCCAAAAATGGTGGCTGTAGTGGGGCTAAGAGCTGAGAGAAAGGGTGGGCTTGGGTGCTCAGGGGCCTTGGCGCAGAGGTTATCCTCAGGAGAATGATTGGAAGAAAAAAATTCAAAAGTCCAGTGTGCAGCCCCCCCCCCCCACCGACCTCACCTCACCACTACCCTCCCCCTAAAATCTCCCAACCCCACCCAGGCGAGGGGACCCCCCGACTGGCAGCAATAAATAGATTCTTTCTCTAACATGCCTAATCCTGCTAAAGAGCAACAAATCCTATTAGGCCATGAATTATAAATCCTTCTTCACCCCCTCGTCCCCCACTGGAGAAACCCAATCGCCCTCCTGTCTTCATAACATGCACACGCATACCCCGGACCTCAAGAATGCTGGTCTAAACGGGGAGGAATTGTAAGTGTTGGATGTCCATGCATTGGTATGTATGTCTATATATGTGCCTGCTTGCTTCCATTTATGCTGGATGCTGGTGTTGTTTTTAGAGTGTGGACCCTTGCGAGGCTTACTCCTCCCTACTTGTCAGTCAGCCAAGCTTTATACCGATATTCACCCGCAGGGATACTCTCATAGCCACAAGGGTCAGAAATGTAAAGTGCTTGTAAAAGTAAGTACAATGAGGGGGATGTAATGCTCCCATAAAGAGAAACAGGAAAACACCAATATACTGTCAGCTATTGACATTATCATAAAGATGAGTTATAGTGCTTTAAATGTAATAAGCCTGTCCAAAGAGATAATGTGCAAATATTGCAGCATCTAATCTAAGAGTTGACACGTGCCAACCCTTAGAACTAGGGCAGTGACTTATCTTAATGAGTTGCCCCTTAAGAGAGACCAAGAGTACGTATATGCTTACAGTTCTGTGAGGCTGTATTTCTGATGGTTAGTAAACTCACATTTTAAAGAGCCCAATCACAACCCTTGATACATAACGTCTATGACATGCGTTACAGGAAATGGTGCTCTTTACCCCCATTCTCCTCGAAAATAACTATAGCAAATCACTTAAAATATTATAAAGGATGTTCTGTGCACTGATATTATTTTTATTTGCTAAACTTTCAACAGCAGCACAAGTTGTTAATCCACCTGTTCTGTGCACGTTAGCAGATCAGCAGAGCAGCTGCAGCAAGAACAAGTTTAGGGCGTGTGTTAACAGGAACACAACTTCTGCATTTTACCGCCCCAATAAAGGGTCAATATCAGAGACTTTCCGGTACCACTTTACAATAAGACTACCCGTATAAAGGGTTTACGAATAGTTTGTCATTCATTTATTAATTAGGTTGTGAGCACTTTATAAATCATGAATAAGCTTTGATAAGACATGAGATAAACAGGGCGACTGTGACCGGTTGCTTGCCAAATAGTGAGCCCACATTTATCTGTACTGATAAGCCTTACATTAGCTACTTAGCTTACTTCATCTTCTTCATCAGCCAGCATCCTTGGTATCTGTTGCTCACTGAGTTGATTCTCGCTAAGTAGCAAATATAAGGCTTAGTCATCTTGCCAAATAGTGAGCCTGTGTTGATGTATGAAAACTATGTTAGAACTGGTTTATAAATGGTTCTTAATGATTAATAAAGTGTTTACAACCTAATTATAAACCCTGTATGAATCCTTTATACTGTAAGAGTAGTCTTATTGTAAAGTGGTACAGACTTTTCTGCTCTACAGCTATTTGTTTTATATTTGTGTCTAACCGGCTTTGCAGCTTGACTAGGGAGATTGTCTTCAGTCCCTATAGGAAAAATACATTTTAGGAATATATGTTTTGATGTAATGATCACGTTGGCTAACTGACAGTGCCATCGAGCCAGTGCACCTTCATCAAGCCAGATGTTTGGGTAACAATAGCCTTTAAAAGAAATTCTGCCCCTGACACATGTTGATGTATTTTTCTCAAATTATTGACACACCGTAGGCTAAACATTTAGACTAAACTAAGGTCTGGCACCAAAGAGCAAAGAAGGGGTCATTAACCCCGTATCTATCTGACTCTCTAATTAGGTTCTCTTTGAAGAAAAGTCACAGCCACGTCATCCTCTTGAGCAGGCCTGGAGCATTAACCCGTAGAACAGGGCCGTTTCCTGGACCTGGAAACATTAGGGGCTTAGCCCTCAGTGGCGGCGCCAGAGATTTTCTTTTGGGGGTGCTGTGGGGTAGCTTGACGTTTCATAGAGGGTGCTCAAACATGTAGGGTTTCCCATTTAGGTACCGGGCTACAGTGGAATTTTCTACTGCAACACTCCCCACACGCACATACACCCGGGACTGTTACAATGAAGGCTCGATAATCTGCTCACGGCATATAGGTGTACGCACTAAGCAGGGGTAAAGTGCTATTTTTTATAAGTGGGGGGCAGACCTCACTTCCTCTTTTTTTATATTGAAGTTAAAAGCATCAATCTGGTGCACTTTGATTATTTTTTACAGTTTTGTGTCTATATTTTACAAATAACACTCTGTCTCTTTGGGTCTTCATACCGTAGCAAAAAGCTTTTTTCTTGGCTGTCTAACTAGAAACCTCCTCGGCCAAATTGTTTGTTAATTTGGCAGTTAGAGTTGTGTCAGGAAGAGTTCACCAGTCATTAGTCTACTTGTTAGAAGTGCGCTCCTCTCCAATCTTCTCTCCGTTTGGTGGGAAAGAGCCCTCTCTGTTCTCCTCAAATAATTACAGGTTGTGAGACTTGGTGTCATTAACATTAAATATGGGTGGGACATCTTCTGAGGTCACCAGGATGTCGAGCATGTCTAGGGTTATTCTCATTGGTGGGATTATTTCACGAGCCTAAAGAGGCCAGACCGTCATTCACATATAAATTAATTACGGTAATTTATAAACACACGCAAAAAAAAGAAAAACATTTAAGAAATCTAGACCGCAAAATAATTAAACAAGTGAGTGCCTGTTTTTCCTGGCCAAGGTCAGGGTCCTTGAACACAACACGAGCCTAACGTGTCATCACGTGGTATATGTCTCGTCTGTCAGGTAAGGGGTGTAGTTCTGACCGAGAGCACCAGAACAGCGCTCCGGCACTTCAAAAATTGCAGTACCCATAAGGAGCCGTACACATGCCGCAGTTTTTGCGTGGCTGTGTCTTTAGTTGAAAGCCCAGTGGCGATCTGTTCATCTGTCATACTGATCATACAGTCAATAACGTTGTTGTTATTAGCATCTGGTTAGCTAGCTATGCTAACGAATATAAGAAACTTTTTCTACAACCAGTGAGGTAAAGGCACATCTTTATATGATCATTATAGTTATAAAAAAATAAGAGAATAAAGTAAACAGGTATAAAATACTATATGACAGTAAAAAAAAAGTGTTATTAATAAACAAGAATACAGTTTGAAAGGGGAGTGATTTGTAAAATATCCATAAAGAAAAATAAAATCTGCTTACAGTTCTGTTTCATATTGATGTTGAGAGATGTATCCATAGATCTCCTAATGTTGCTCTCAAAGTGCACCAGATGCTTTTAACTTCAACATTTAAAAAAAAATCTTCCTGGTGTTCACATGGATAGGAAACTAAATACATTTGCACACATCTTGTGTCCATATCTTTCTGTTTTGGTGGTCATGCCACAACCGTGCACGTGCATGCATGCACAGCGCGAGTCATGGTAAGATATCTGGATCAAGGTTGCTTTTTCTTTACACAGCATGAAAGAAAGGCGAAATTAATGGGCTGTGATTTTAGTATTTTTAAACAGAGGTCAATAATTTGTACGGCCCTCGGAGGATGTTGAAAAAATTGAAATGGCCCTTGAGAGGAAAAAGGTTCCCCACCCCTGCTTTAGACGTATGTGGTGCCAGCGTGTGGGTTGGAAATCAAATAGTTAACTAGCTTTAATCGCCTTTGCATTTGCTTAATACATTCATGCATGTATATAGACAACGTGTCCTTTTCCACAGTACATTAGTCTCACATTGTGTTTGTGATGCAGCAGTTTATGGTGATAGTAAAGTCTCTTTGGCCTCTCTCGTTTTCTCTCTGCGGCCACACACATCAAACATGGCTCTCTCCCTCTGTTCTCTCTTTGTCATCAGCTTTTAATGGGCACTGGGCTTTGATGTGGCTCGCTTGCTGCTATTGTCTCCACCATGTCTTGATCAGTGTCCATTGATCTGGTGGGGGAGGCATGAACACAACTAGAGCAGACTACACATGGAGGAGGGAAACCATTGTATCAGAAGTCGTATTTAACTAGCTGTGTCTTTAGAAAAAAAGAGTCAGAGAAACACACAGTAAGCGACAGAACTAAAGAGCTAAACAGAGGGTAAACGATTTCAAAGGGCCTACAAGCATGGAAGAGGGACAGTGAGGGGGACAAGGAGGAGGGACATGGAAGAGGGACAGTGAGGGGGACAAGGAAGAGGGACAGTGTGATTTGGATTTCTCAGTGCTTCAGCAGAGAAAGTTATCCTATTAACATTTAGGAGCTGTCGTCAAATTATCCATTTGTCAATTGACAGTTGACAGAATCATAAAGAAATTGGGAGAGATACAATTTGATTTGGGCTGTGTGGAAATGCAGCATAAGTGACGTGCACTTTGAATGTTTTCTGTTTAAAAGGAAATGGCATTTCACATGAAGACATTAAGCCATTGATTTAATGTTGCACTGTAAACATCTCACAAATTAAACAAGACAAGTAATAAGCATATTAAAAAGTAAGATGCCTCACAAAGAAACATTTGAGTTGTATTTCTTGCACTCGAACCATTCTCCAATCCCACAGCGACAGTTTTACATGAGAGAATTTTTTGCAGAATGGTTTAGGAGCACAGTCACCTTCATTTAAAACCCTCGTTTAATGGAGAATCTTGGCTTTCACGATATAGTGTCTCACTTATAATTCTTACCACGGCACCCTCTGGCATGCCATCACTTTTAGATCAAACATTCCTGAAAGAATGTAGTCATCTTATCCTTCCAAGATATGATAAAGGGATGTCTGTTTTTGAGGAGAACAGAGGAGCACATCTCTTTGATGGGCCAAAGCACCAGTCATAAAGCTTATCACACACACACACACACACACGCACGCACACAGACACAGGCCGGCACTCTTGCTGGGCCTTGAGCGTAGCACATTGATGTCTAAGGCTTCTCTCTCCCGACTGACTCCAAGGTTATTGCAGCGCACCATGGAAGCACAGGATATTTGACGGTCCCCTGCCAAATAAAGTGCTGGGGGGGGTGAGGGAGAGTTGCCATTGACAACTCAGAGGTCTCCAAAGTGACCATCGGAAAATGAAAAAAGAGAGAACTTATTAAGAGAGAAGAGTCCAGGGGAGGCCGTGGGGCTAAATCTGTCACAGCTTTTCATGAGAGGGACTCGGCCAGTTCATGACTTCATCAACTGCAGCTTGTTCATGACTTCCACAGTTGACCTAATGAAGAATAGAGAGTCTGTTGAGAAGAGCCAGGAGTTAGGGTTTCATCTGAAAGAGAAGAAAAAACCCACAAAACGAGCTTTCCCAATAGAGAAAGAATCATAGAGTGCAGGACAATGGGAAATATATTGAATTCGTCGTGGGCGAGATTGAGCTTTGCTGACTCGACGAGTCCCCAGGTTACAGTACACTGTGCGTCCAATCTTCTGCACACAAAGAGTGAGGGGCAGGCAGAAGGAGATGAGTAGGAGGTAGAGCTGGCAAGTGTTTGAAGGGCAGCGTCAGGAGAGAGATGCAAGAACTACATTCCTACGGTTTATGTGTGCCAAATGTTTAATGGAGTGAAAGGGGGGGGGGGGGTTAGTGTCAGACAAAAACCCTCCGTGTTATCCTTTTATCACACTTACCCGATGAACATGTGTGTGCATTTGCGTCAGGAAGCGGGAGGAGGGAGCGTGGTACAGTTGAACACGATCAAAACCGCACATGGTTTTTGTTTCCTATACATGTGTTTTCTTTCCCAATTATGCTCCAACCAAAAAGAACACATCCTTCTCATGGTCGATGATGGAGAGCAAAGAGGTGGGGGGTGGTTTCTTTCTCTAAAATAGGGCCCCATGCTCTTTATGTTTGGCATTGTTTGTGTGCATTTCCTCTTATAGCTTGGGCAGGCCTTGCGTAGAGGGCAGGGGAAAAGACAGCGGCCGGCAGCCTTTGATGTCCATGTTTTATGGTCCCATGTCAACGCATTGTCTGTTAAGTCCTTGTGTTGTCCTTCCTCCTAATTAAGACCTCAGAGCGACTTGTTGACTCCACAAAGACCCCTGTTTCGGGGAGGGGGGTGAGCGTTTTGTGTGTCAAGGGTGTGTGTGTGTGTGCATGTGGGTGTGTCTTCTATGATTGGGCTGTAGTTTGAAAGAGATTTTCATAACCGCCAACATACAAAAGCATAGACTTTGACATAAGAAAGGAGTCAGTTTCTGTTTGAGGACTGTTGAGCAGCATTCACGCTCAAAGTAACACACACGCGAAATATCAGTTGCATTCTGAAACTACATATTTGCATGCCATTGCCTACAGGAGGACACACTCTTTAGGCAAGTGTGTAGAAGGAATCCAATCCTTACAATTTTTTCAATATTGTTTAATTTCATTTTTATCTCTGTCTGTCTGCAAGCAAGAATCTGGTGACGTCAGTTGCTGTTAATCCACTCCTCTCAGCAGATACACATCCCGCAGTTTACCAGCTTAACTTTGTTGTCTCTGATACCAACAGATGGCTGAAAGATCACCTGTCTCTCATTCGGTTCATGAAAAAGAAGACATATACTGTATGAGAAATGGGCATACAATAAAACGGGAGAAAGATATCTTAGTAAATGCTCTGAAGTATTTCTCATTCTTTGTTGAGTCTGTAGAAAAGTATGGAAGTGCTCTTCAACAATTCATTGAATGGCAAAATGACAAAGAATGGATGTGACCTCTGATAGCACAATGAATATAAATGTAATGTCTAAATGTATCAAGCTAATGTTAATACTATTCTATCACGGCTATGAAGTTCTGAAACTGAAGTTTTTTGCATGTTTTTTTGCATGTTATTAATGTAATTATCCAGGTGGCTAGGTATTGTTGTTTTCGGCCAGTACAACAGTAGGGCGAACATCAATGAGGCTCATTTGCATAGAAAGGGGAACGTTTTGCTGCAAATATATGCTTATTATCTCATTTGAATATGTCCAAATAATACAGGAACACAGGGGCGCTATTTGCTCGGCAGCGCAGTTAGGCGTGTACTTCTTTGAGAATGACACGGTCTCTTTTTGTCTTACTTGTGCAGGTTCAGCGAAAGTAATTCAATCCTTTTGTGATTTTGCCACAGAGACTCTTACATAGTGCACTTGTAGCCTGGCAGTATTGAAGGGTGTGGTGAACTCTGATGTTGTCGACCACACCCCCTTTCTGCACTTGCACTGATTCAGGCGCCTCTGACCTTTTGACCCCTGAAACTGACTTTGATTAGATCTCAACTCAACATCACACTTGGAAAGCTTTTTTCCCAGACACCATGAGTTGGGTTAAGAGCATCCATGCATTTTTACCCTAATGATAAACAGAATCACTTTCAACTGAAATTATGGGATGGAAATAGTGTTTTTATTCTTATTTTACACACCGTAAGTCAGAGCTTCTTAGCTTTGGGGGCGGGAACAAAACATCTGGTCGTATGAGGTGCAGAATTTGTCAAAATCATGTATTGGTATGAAATACTTAATTGTTTTTATGTAGGTATTTATTCATGGTCAAATCAATACCAGGGTGTTTTTAATGTGGGTTTGAACTTCCGCCATTCCCGTGAAATTATAAAACAACAGTATGTCTTCATCAAATTCACAATAACAACAATGTTTTCCATCTGTGCCTGCACACAGTATTTGTGTATTTTTTAATCACATGGATCACTGAAATCCAGTCACTCAACACATTGCCCTGTTTATGTATGTATTTATAGCACACATCTTACAAACATGCTGCTGTCACACATTTCAAGGACATTGTTTCTGACAAATAAATCACATGAGCAGCAACACACAGCAAACAGAGAGCCTCTTTAACAAAACAAACACAAGTGCATGCTTTACAGTCACTGTGGTATTTCGTGCGTGTTGTTTGCGCCCAGTGGTTTCTGTTTCAGTGTTTAGCTCCATACCAGTGGGTTTTTCTCTTTTGTTGACACAGATGTGCAGCTCTGAGCCGAGGGACTTGTGTTTTGGGATTCCTCTTAATGCAAACGGAGTCCTTCTGTTTCACTCTGCAATCATAGTTGTGACAGATAAGGCGAGCACTGATAGAGAGCAGGGGTTAATCTGTGTCAACACATACAGTCAGGGGTTAAATGTGTATTGTTGTGTACATGAACAATACCTGTTTGTGTGTGTGTGCTCTCATTTCCGGGCCATGTGTTTTGGCTCTTGCGTTAGTCACACATTGTTTATTGATTATTGAATGCAGCAACATCCACTGAAACTGGGCTTTGAGTTTGCCGCCTTTTTTTAAACTCCTCTCTCGAAAAATAAGCCACTTTTTATAAGAAGGAATTGCCTGTAGACTCATTCATCAGTGTTTCTCTTTGACTAAACCCGTCTCCTTTTTTGTCACAGGTTGTCCCATGCCCAAAGATCAGCTGTAAAAGTCCTCCGCCGAATGCAGTACTTTGTGGCCCGGACGAGATTTCAGGTAAGCAAAAATGAAATCCAGAGAAATCTTACAAAGTTGAGAAAACAGAAAAGAAGGAGGAGTTAAAGAAAGAGAGACAGATTGAGAGTGAGAGAAGTGTGTCTGTGTGTGTAGTGTTTGTGTGGTTATACAGGATAAGCAGGGGGAGCCCCAAGGGCATATATCAGCTGCAGCGCTGATGTGCATGTGTACGTGTGTGTACGTGTGTGTAGTGTACGTGTGTAAATGCCTGAAACTTGCACCTGCATGTCTTTGTGCTCACTTCAGTTCAGGCGTAGTACCAAGGGAAGTCTGCTAACCTGTCTCTGGGGCTACAGTAGGAATTGACTTACTGTACTGCACTCATATAAACACACACACACACACACACACACACACACACACACACACACACACA
>CALSBZ010006684.1:475459-491021 GCA_943591055.1 Gobionotothen gibberifrons
CACACACACACACACACACACACACACACACACACACACACACACACTGTTGTCCATTATGCCGGGCAAACAGGAAGAGCTTCATTTCTCTTCAGCGGGTGTGGGAGGGTTCTGAGACTTAACGGCTGGAGAATTAGCTTTACACGCATTAAATCGATTAATAATTATGCATCAATAAATCTTGGATCAAATCTTGTTTTCCTTTATTTTCTGTAGGCCTATTGGCACCCAGAACAAGTTACAGCCCACATCAATAGCAGTTATTACTGTAATCCCTCTTTAGTGCCTGGGGTATTCACTGTGGCTGTAGTTATGTCTCTGTGATTTTACGATCACAACAGAATGAATGCACAGGAATCAAAGACCAGAGGACATTTTTATTCTTAACTAAAACCAAGTCATATAGTAATAAACTGAACAGCATGTTACAGACCAGTGAGACCACATACAGAGTTGTAAACGTTTTTTAAAAGATATTTTGAAATGTGTTGGACTTGAAAAATGCTTCAGAGTTCAATGAGGTTGCTGCTGTTCTTATGTGACGCTCGATTGCATTTTAGAACTAAGGGTTATTTTTAGCTTTTTTGAAGTTCACTGGAAAGTATCTAAAGCTAGAAAAAAAAAACATTTTGGACAATAAAAGGGTAAATTAAATATCTGCAGACCTCAGTATGTTGGTATCCTTCACAGAACAATCATGTCTACCAAATGGACTGGGTTTTGATTGCTCTATAAAAAAGCGTAATTAAATGTTTCACTTATTGTTATTTGAATGAAAACGTTCTTTGTCTTTGAGTATTCATTTGTCACTTTGTGTGGAGCTCGGTGAAATAAATTGCAATTGAATTAAATCCCACTTTGTTTTTTGAGCCGAGTGAGAGCACATTTGAATATCTTCCCATTATAAAGTCATAAAATGTTTAAAAGATTGAAGTGGTCACACTGTTCATGTGCCTCCTCCTTCCCTTTGTCTGGGTCATTTATTCATTCTTCCACTTTCCTGCGTGCTCCTCTGTCCTCTCGCTGTAATTACTGAGGGTAACAGTGACCCACTGTCTGTCCTCTTTCTACCCTTCTGCTCGAAAGGGTGAGAAAGAGTTTGCAGCCGTCAAACACGTTCCATCTTTCTAGCTCTGTCCCCCTCTCTTTCAGTTTCCCCCCACGTACACCTCTCTGTCTCCCCCCCTCTATTCCCAGCACCTCTCTGCCCTGAGAGCACCCTGTCTGTTGTTGTGCTGTGTTTTGATATATGTGTGTATTTGGCCGCAGCGAGCTCAGCGGGGAGCCGGACTGACCAGGCCGTTCTAAACAAAGAGAGGAAACTTGGCAAAGGAAGTGCAGTCTCTCTGCAAAAGGCCGAACTGTTTCTGCCCGCGCTAGGCACATACAAAATCTCCCTGCATGTCTGGACTTGGCCTGCGATACAGAACACAACAACCTCACCCGCCCCCCCGCCCCCTGTTTTTCTCTCCTGATTAAATCTTGTTCTCTGAATCCTTTCCTGCACAGGCTTCTTTACACTGCCACTACATTTAAACGGATACAAGATCTGTACAATGATCTACATGTGCTTTTGTTGCATTGTGTTCGGTTTGATGAAAAAATGTAGTCATATTCAAAGGCACTTTTTCTTTTCACTGTCCCCCTGCCATAGGGAGGTCAAAGGTCATTGTCCTCCAAAGTACAACAGACGCTGGAGATTCAAAATGCTAATTCCAGGCCCTGGAAAAGTTGTGGAAAACAATATTTTTCCCAAAGGTTTGGAAAAGTCATGGAAATGTAACTAAAGTTGCATCAAATATAATTTATATTTGATCTAATCGCCAAAATAGTAATACTATAATGATAATACATACTGTATCGTATAGTAATGAAACGTAAAATGGCATTTAACTGACGAGGTGTTTTGCTGGTGAGAGATTTGACTTGCTTTAGCGTGTAGGAGCTAAGTTTGTTTTAGAAAGGCACAACATGTTTCATATGCAGACCTTATTTTCCTGTTCCATGTTAAAATAAACCATTTTCAGTGGTACCGCTGAGAAAGAGTAATGTTTTTGGTCATGGAAAATAAGGTAAAGGTCCTGGAGAAGTCATGGAAAAGTCATTGAAAATCGTTGGTGAAAAAGTGTATGAACCCTGCTTTTACTATTTTTCTAACGTTGATTTAATGAACAGAATGCATTACTTTGTGTCTGGACTGACAGAAGTGCTGTCCCATTAAATTCAGTGACCACAATATACTGTAAGTACAATGTCATCTGCTTAGCTTTTGACGAAGCATTATTTATCCCCAAGGGGAAATTATAGTATACACAGTACAATACCCACACATACACAGGACATACAGTATATGAGGTCCTAATACATAATATACATATACAAACACATGCCACTTTTTTATGGAGAGGTGTCGGAGCAAACAGGTTGCCAGGGTTTCCGGCCCTACGTGTGTTTGGTCTGATCAGGACTGGAACCCTTCGCTTCCCAAGCCAAGTCCATTTAACGACAGAACAACCCTAATACGTTTTGTGTCCTGTATTCCATCTTCTTCCTACATACTGAAACACAGCCATACCAACATAACCCACTGTGGTTTTTAACACTATGCTTTTTTGTTGTTTTTGGCCTGTGTTCAGATTTAGCAGCCTTCTCTCACTGGCTCGCTACACCGAGCCAAACTGGTCTTTCTCACGTCGACACCTCCCACCGTTGATGTGGTATCTTTTATAGCGCTGTGAACTGGATAGCATGCAGCGAGTGGTGTGCTGCTGCGAGTCAGATAGCGCACCAGGAGCGGCGTGCTGTTTGTAGTGCAGTCCGTCCGTAAATCATGTTTGGGCAGTGCGCTGGGGATGCAGCCCCTGGCAGCTCCCAGACGGCCTTTGGCTCTGGCTCCCTTCTTTTAGCGCCACTCTCTAATTTCAGAGTCGGGACCCTGCCTACTACTGTGTCTTTACCGCATTCCCACAAACCAGAGACGGACAGTCTGCCTGCATGTCTGGCTGCTCACTCTCCATCTCCCAGTCTCTCTCGTGCTTTCTATCTCTCTCTGCATGTGCGTGTCTCGATCACTCCTTTCGCTCTCACTCCCAGCTTCGCCCACAGAGCTTGCCCCTTCTTCTTTCCTCTGTCTCTGTCTGGTTCTGTGCCTTCAGGATTATAGGCCTGCAGTCTCACTCACAGCATCTAAATCATGCTGTGCACTGCCTCTCCCTCCCTCTCTGCATCTTGGTAGCACCCACTGTGGGCTCACTCCTTGGCTGTAATACCCATGGTACATTTCCATTTTAATTGCCCTAAATTTCTTAGAGCCCTGGGATATATTTTCTGCACACGTATTTTACTGTCTTGGCCAAATGCCCTCGCTGCTTTCGTTTTGACCACTAATATACTCCTGCATGGACCAGTTCATTATCAGCGGAGAGGTGTGAGCTTATTTAAGAAGGTTAAGAAGGGGTCACTTTACAGTTCATGAAACAGGGGCTTGTGTTTTATTGGGAAATGTAGTCGTACTAATGCACGGTGCTAAATAGCCCTGGTGCCACCCTACTCTCGAGTGCTATTAAATCAGTCTATACGGCATGGAACAGTAAACCAGCTACGAATAATGCCAAGCTGTGTAAATTACTCCAGAGACCATGAGTGTAAATGTCACTGCTATTAAGTCAAGCTAGTACCGGGGGAACATTAATGGGGGATATGTGCATAGGTATAATACTGTACGTATGCCTGTATGTGTGTAATGTAAGAAGATATATATCTCTGCCCAACCATCAAGCACACACAAAACGTCATTAAAAAGGATATAGTAAATAGTGAAGTTTGACCTCTTAAGAGATTTAAAGGGATTCGTAGAAAATGTCTGCTTGTTTTTGGTCAAAAACCATAATATTTCACATTTAATATACTGACCTGATGATGGAAGAGAAAAGTTAAAGGATCTCCCTGGTCATTAGAAATCACCCTTTGGGCCACATCAATATCTCAAATTTATATTTGAGTGTTGTATGTCTTGTAATAATGGACCAAGAGTCTCTTTAAATAAAGATGATGATGATGATCAAATCAAATCAAATCAATTTTTATTTATAGAGCACATTTACAAGCGATTTTTGGTCGAGCCCAAAGTGCTTTACATACAATAAAAATGCTTTACAATAAAAACATATACAACAAAAAGCAACAGCAAAAATACAAAAATGACCCACAGCGAAATGTCAGGAGTCGTGCTCCGCTCTGACTAGAAGGCCAGAGAGAAGAAGTGAGTCTTTAGAGATGATTTAAAAACCCCTAGGGTCTGGGCCGACCTCACATGGAGGGGCAGAGTGTTCCAGAGCCTGGGGCCGGCTGCTGCGAAGGCTCGGTGACCTCTGGTTTTGAGCCTGGTCTTGGGCACTACCAGCAGCAGCTGGTCAGCAGACCTTAAGGCTCTGGTTGGGGTGTAGCGCTGGAGGAGTTCAGCTATATAGGCTGGAGCCAGCCCATTTAGCGCTTTAAAAACAAATAAAAGGAGTTTAAAATCAATTCTGAACCGAACTGGGAGCCAGTGCAGTGAGGCTAGAATTGGGGTGATGTGGTCACGCTTTTTGTGGCCCGTAAGAAGACGTGCAGCGGCGTTCTGCACTAGCTGCAGGCGTCTGATTGAGGCCTGGTCCATACCCACATACAGACCGTTGCAGTAATCCAACCTTGATGATGATTTACCATATGTTATGGCTTTGTATCCAATAGTTGCAATGGGATCACTACAGTCAGGACACACGGTTCTGTACAACATGTCATGTGAATCCATCCAGTCGAGGCCATAGTGATGCCTTGAACACAGACCAACATTGCCATGCAATTACACGGTAGCAGATTAAAAATAGAAAAAGGTAAATGTTATTATTACAGCGGGGTGTTGTGCCATAGCAGGCTAGCGCCTTAGTTCATGGAATGATTTTAACTAGCTGTTACTAATGCCGGCGTGTTTATGACTGTGTAAAGATTTGACTGGGCCACTTGTGGTTCAGACATTGGCCCTATGGTACTCTGTGCCCAGACACATCCCTCAGGCAACAGTGGGGTTGCTAGTGCCCACAGTAAATGATGGCATGTGTGTGTGCATGTGCACACCTATGTGTTTGCCCGACTTGCTCCAGCCACACTTTGCCCAGTCTCCTGTCGGCTCCTATTTGCTTTAATGGCGTCAGTATTTTGCAAAACACTTAACAAGCTTGTCTGTATTCCGTAGTGAGTTTTTTGAGTAAATGACTAATGATTTTATGGGAGTATAATGGTGGGTGTTTTTCTATACCTCTGGGCCCTTAGTTTTCCCTGTAGAGGATTTAAAGTGACACTCCTTTCAATTGTGTGCAATTAACTTTGTAGTGCACACAGGATACAGGCCTCGCCTAGAACCATACGGTACAATGGATCAAATCGGGTTACTGGTATTTGAGGTTGAACTAGTGAATGGGGCTGTGAATGGGAACTGCATATTTACAATACTTTGAATGGGGACCATCAAAAAAGGATCCTCCACCCTGTGTCTGTTATGCAACTATCGACACCACAGGCGGTGCCGCTTATCCTGCCTCAATTGTTGTAAATATAATGTTGAACAGCCATATCATAACCTTGCATACCTGCCTCGTCTGAAAGGTTTCATTGGCTCTACTGGTATATTACAGCCTTATAATGAAAATAAAGGAAAAGCATGTTTTGTAATCCGTGTTGCCACAGGTTTATTCTGCCCCCTCTGCCATTGATCGCTTCCAAGAGAGACAGATAAGCCCCTTTGTTATGCCAGAGGAGATTTCCTGTATATGAGACTCGCTGAGGGCCTTACTTCCAGGAATCTGTTGACATACAGTAGGTCAAGTGGAAACAATAGCAACAACACTCACAGTTAAATTAAAAAAAACAATGATGATGTCACAGTGATGATTTGAAATAGAGGCAGTGTGGTAGAAACAAGAAAAGTATTTTGCAACCATTGTTTCATAACGAGGGAATAATTTACATGCATAACAAAAAATATCTCCAATTTCAATGTTCTATTACATGGAAATGACTGACAGTATTTCAACCACAGATTATTGTGTTTTTGGTAACCTAGTCAATATGTCCAATATTAATTAATTGTTCTTGTGTTGTCAAACTCCAGTGGCTGTTTAGCTGCAAAACGTTCCAATATGTTCAACGATAAGCCAAACTGTGCCTGTCTGCTGTGGGCTTTTCTGGGCTTTTTAGCTATAAACAGCTTCTGTTGCAGCTAAACATGTTGGTGATGATTTAAAGACTCTTATAAGCTCTATATCGCTGAGACAAGCTATATAGAGCTTACTGTATATATAAACTCTGCATGCACAGCAGACAGCTTGATCCACCATTCTTATTGAAATGGTTCTTAGAAACCGAGACAGACTGAGACAGAAAGAGACAGACGGGCAGCTAGAGATCAGACCTTAGCCAGGAGGTCTAGATACTGTACGTCTCCTACATGACATACTGCGGAGGAAGAGGGAGGCCAGGAGTGTCTGAGCTGAAGTCGGCCTGATAAGAGGAGCAGATAGCGGGTTGCAGTGAACCTCAGACAGACAAGAGCCAAACAGAAGGGCAAGCTGACTGGGATGCGTCTCCTCCTTCACACACAAGGAGGAGGAGACTGGAGCAACTGGACCAGAATGATAAGGAGTAGATTAGATAGTCTGCTGTTTCTGCTGTTCTCACAGATGCTGGACAGAAGGAGTGTGATCAAATAGTCATTTTAGCCAACTAAGCAGAATAGGAGTTAGACAGCAATATGTTTTTTTGACATTATTAGCATTATTAGCCAAGTCAAATAACTTTTTGATGTAGCTCCTGTCACTGTACACGGCTTGTGAAGCTCAGCGGGCTTGCACACACACACACACAGACACACACAGACACATCGAGTGCGTTCACAGGGCTTGTGGTGAGAAGTGAACATGGAAAGGTCAGTGTCTGCTAAGGGGTTCATTCCCACCAGTCCAATGCTGGCCAAACAGAATGTGTCTTAAGGTCAAAGGGCATCCCAGCAGGCCTGGTAATTAGGGCACAATGGAGCCCATTCGGCCTGATGGTGAAACTGTGTGTCTTGTCCTGTGAGTTTGTCTCAGCTGACAGGAGGTTGTGCACAGCTCGATAGAGAGGTGCACAGGGAAGCGACAAGAGTTTCCTGAGAGGGATGAGGGCGACATGGCACTTAAGAGCAGAGAGATTGTCCGGTTTGAGTGTGTGTGTTTGAATCTGAGTTTCTGTGGAGTGCGCATTTGTTCACTTGTTGAATTTTGCAGGGAAGTAAGTGAAGAGTGTGTTTGTGCATGAGGCTATTTTTGACTTTAAAAAGAAAGAAAGCCTGTCTGTGTTTTCTCCCCGCACAGCACACTCAGCACCTTGGCATTGGCACTGGGCCTCGGTGGAGATCTGCTGTCTCAGCTGGATCACTCCCCTCCCTTTTCCCTCTGACCCTTCTCCCTCTCCATCACCCACTCCCCCCTCTGCTGCTCTACTCCCACCGCCACTCCAAGCCCATCCAGCTTCTCTCATCCACGGAGAAGAGTTTAAATCACTCCCTTCTCCCCAAAGATTTCTTTCCCCCCTACACACACTCACCCCCTCCCTCCCTCGCTGATAGTGTCGAGGTGGGGGATGGGCTGTGACTGTTGACTTTGACTACTGTGGGAATGCAGGTGCTGTGTGTGGGGGGGTGTGTGCGTGCTTGGTAGCCCCCCCCCCCCCCCCCCCCTGTGTTCGTCGGGCAGCTCAGTGTCTGTCGTCTGTCACAGCAGCGTGTATGCTGGGCTGTCATTGGACGACAGCATGCTATGGCAGATGGCTGCCGCGATATCAAAACAATCTCTTCTTAGCAATCACGCAGCTAAGGTTTTAGACCTAGAGCTAATTAGTTTCTGTTCGGATTTACCATACGTTTTAAACTTGGGATTATATTCATTATCCATTCAAATGTTGTTTGCTTTTTTAAATGAATCAATACATAGCTATTGCTTAGTTTTCTTTTGTCTGACCGACAGTCAAAATACAAAGATGGCACCAAATCCTCACATTTAAAAAATATTTGGCTTCTTTGGTTTGATAAATAAACAATTAACTTCATATTAAAATTGCTGCAGATGTATTATCTGAGGATTGACCAGTGGATTAATTAGTTAAAAAAACATTATGTGTTTCAACTGTGGATGAACTTTGTTCTAATGGCTATGAATATATACCGCAAATATTGCATGAAGCAATAAGTGTATTTCAACAAATGTTGGATATGGTTGATTATTAACTTTTGTAAATGAAGTACCAAAACATAATATAAAGAAACCCCATGTTTTTGATAAGTGTACTGTTCCTTTAAATCAGTATATCTGCCAGTGAAGGCATTCGACAATGACAGCCTTGACAGCCTTTATATTCTTATCTCCTCAACTCAACAATGACAGATGGTATCTGTTGCAGGTTGCAGGCCGTCACGCTGCACAATAAGTTCCCCATACCAAGTTCCCACTATGACTGTAAACAAAATACACCGCAGGCACGGCCGCACCACCTGACCACTTTGTTTTCCGCAAGTTTCTCGAGACCAACCCACCATCCTCTGAAGCTTGTCACTAAATCTGTCTCCTTTGTTTTGTCTCCTCTCTTTTTTCATTTACTTTCTTTATATTTTCCATTGCTTTGTCTTTTCTTTGTCTTCTTCCCTCACGCTCGCTCCCCTCTCTTGGCCGTTGAGGTTAACCACCACTTGTGTTACACTGCATTACAACTCATCAACAATATGCCGGGCAGAAAGAAAAACAACCCACACTTGTTGTCCTCCCTTCTCGCTCTCCCTTTTTTTCTCGCTTTAGCTAAATCACAAAACAAGCGGGCCAAAAACTGTGAATTGCCTCGAAACCCAATATGGACTCCACCCTGGAGATTACACAGTAAACTCAGCCAGCCTGCACTAGAATAACAGCCTGGCCTGCTCCCACTGTCCCATGCCCAGTGTGTGTTTGTGTGTGTGTTGTTGTGTCTGCAGGCATCTCTGAGTGCTTCACCTTTTCTGCAACTGTGAATGCATATCATGTGTTTTGTAATTTCTAGCATACCTCTACATATACACCAAAGATAACTCCCTGTTCTGTTGAGCAGGTTTTAGTGTGTATTAGCGTGTGTATGCTTTTGGTTTTCTTTGTAATGTGGGCCCGAGTTTACCCCAGAGTTTCAGAGATAAGCCATTCCTCATCAGCTGTTGGACAAGAATGTGTTGTTGTACAAAGTGTATTTCAGTCTGTCGTCTGACACACCTCATACTCTTTCACACATGACAATAACAAGTGTCATTCAGCAGAGCCCGCTCATTTCTTTTGCTTTCTTGTGTAAAAGTCAAATTATATTTATTTGCAATATAAGCAAATGTGTAAAATGCTAATGGATGCATCGTCTAATTTATTATTGTACCATTATGGCAATGACTGGATTATTAACAGTGACCCATGTTCCTCTTAAGGAGTAGTAGGTGAACTATGATACTTTGAACTTTTTAAAATGCACACTCAAATACATGCAACCAAAGAACTGTTAAGCAATTTCAGTAACATATTATTATATTATAGTTGCGGAAAGAGAAAGAAGTGTCAAACCAAGGAAATGGTCAGGAAATGATGTGATGTTAATTAAACATTTTATATTCATCCATATCATGTTATTAATATTATTTTTGATGAAACGATCTCCCAAGAGAAGAGGGAGGAAAAACTGCTTTGGTACTGAATTGGCCTTATTCTATGTTGTGTAACCTTGAGGTTGAAAGCAGACGTTATGTTAAAGAGAGATATGACATATCTGTCCGTATTGCATTTATAACAGCTTTGGTGATTGTGTATGATTACAGTCAATAAGTAACTCTATAACAGGAAGCTGTATGCTTTTGGACACATTCACCGATAAGGAAATATGCCAGTAAGTGCTTAAGATAATGGGTCAAAAAATAAAACGTAAATATGCAACTGCGTAAGCACTTCTTGAACCAGTTTTTGAATTAACATGAATTATTTATATAAATAATAATCTTTGAGCACACATTTTTCGTCTGTATCAAACCTGAACTTAAAAGTCATATGTTGACAATGTATGGCAGTCAATACAAGGTCCTGCCTGTTGGTTGAAATAGGGGGGAAAATGCTATTTTGATTTGGGTTTCTGAGATTGCGCTGCCCCATAGCTTGGAAAGCTGGATCTAATCTGAAGCCAGTCAGGCTGTGGTGATGGAGGCTTATCTAATGCTAGGGCTGAAGGCTTCCAATGCCTTACTCTGGCCTACAACTGGGGCAGAGAGACTGATTGTTTCCAGCCATGATGGAGGTAATGAGGGGGTGGTGGTCATCATGATACACATAGAAACACACACACAGACAAGCACATACACACATAGTGACCTATAAGTGAATATTCATACACGCTGTGGCTCTCTCCACAGAATACAGGGTCACACTGCTATAGTCGCTCATTAGTGGTCACCTCTTTTGGAGCCCAGACAAACACACACACACAAATACACACACACACAAACACACACAAACACTCATCACCGGCTTTGCACGAGGAGATTTACAGCACACCTTAACGATAATCCACTCATCCAGTTCACAGTATTGTGTTTGATGCACGCCATGTTAGGAGCCTTTAAGTGAAACCACATGCCACTCAATTGGAGCATATCTGCTAAATCTCTGTCAAAAGGTGGCCGAGTCATGCCTGTATTGGGAGTACGATCACGCATGTGTGGTTGCTGTATCACAAGATGTAGTGTGACAGGCCGCAGGGAAAACCGCTGACAAACGTGGACACAGAAAAACATGCACTCACTCACAAAGATACGCAGCAGACACACACTTGACGTCACAGTAGAATGGAAGCGGAAACAATTGAGGAAGTGAACCTTTTACTAAAGAACAGCACAGCTCAAGGATATGCATCTTCTCTTACAGTTAATGAATGACTGATACAAAAGATATTATAGGAAGCATTTAGCAAGAGGTTGCACAAGTAGTTTGATTGTTCTCCCATTTCTTAAGAAAATAACTTTGTGAAGGTAAATGTCGAATTATACATAACTACACATTCACTTTTCAGCCCACTAATAAATTATAATTTTGTATTAAAGTAAAACTTTTTTGCTGTTTTCCAGTTGCATTATTTAATGTTAAGTCTTAAATGATAGACCTCAAGCTAAAAGTAAAGCTTTATTACACGTTGACCTAAAAGCACAGCCATGAAATTGAGGGTGAATGGTGTGGTAACATAGGCTTGCATTTTCCCACGCTTACTTGTTGTATGTTAAGGTTTTCCCATAGTTCAGCCCATCCTTTCCCAGCCAAATGTTCCAAATCCAGTGTGGCAGGAACAGCCTGTTCTTCAGGCCTGTATGGTTACTGAGGGCCCCGACAACCAAGCTGACATTTGGCTGTCCACTCCACTGTTGGTGGCTGACCGTTGGCTCTAAATTTGGCAGTGCATTTTGCCACGAGTCGAATCTTATCAGCATCTACTTCTATTAAACTTATGTCCTTTTAAGGTATGTTTAGCTTTATTTTGTTACAGCTATTCGTTGTCAAGATAGCAAGCCAAATGTACCGGTAGTCCTGCCTTAAAAAAAATGTCTCAATCTTTGCAGAATCAAAATGCAAGATCATTCATTGAGGGTCTCATTTTTGGTAAATCTTTCTACTGATTGATTCTACTCCAAAAGGATGGTTGTTGCTATCAAGAGCAGTAAAATGTTTTTGTTTTTTTCTCATACTGATATTCTGAACAAACTGTGCTGTTGTATTAGCTGAAAAGTGTCTGTAGGCTATTTTTATTATATGTACAACACGTTGGCTCGACCAAAAATCGTTTATAAATGTGCTATATAAATAAAACTTGATTTGATTTGATTTGAAAATCCTTCTTTATGACATTATTATTTTGTGCAGAGCTTTTCAGTGTCTGCGGTGCCTCCATCCTCATGGATCAAGGCCTGTTCCTCAAACTGAAGTGCCAGCATTGTGTTTTACTGCAGTAAATGTCTCACTTGTGCCCGAAGGAACACATCCATAATGACATGGCCTCTTGCATTTTATAAGCTGGATGCTTTTGGCCAAAATGCCCTCCCGAGTAGACATGGGAAAGGAGAGTGATCCATGACGTTGTATTTGCAATCTAGGCGTCTTGAACCACTGAGCCATTAAGACCACCTCAGAGATTTGACCGATTGAGTTTGTAGTCTACCAATTGTTTCCCATGTGTCCATTCTCTTTTTGTTTCCAAAGCAATGACAATACAAGCACAAAGCAAAGTGACCAGCAGTCATTTCCTCGTACTCATCGTAGAACACATGGTCATGATGGTGGTCAGCTGGTCATCGGCTCCACTCATTTCTCGTTATTCAAGAGCAACTTATTTGCATAGGATGTGAGGTGACACAAAGCCTTTGATCAGTCAGCTTTTGTTGTTGCTAGTACTTTGAGGTTGGCTCGGCGCGTCAGGGCCTTCAAAGGGAAGATCCAGACTTCATAAAGCAGGTTACCCTGTTCCTTCAGCACTGGTCGAACAGGTTAAAGATTAATCAGCCACGCGAACGATTGGCCTGCAACAACAACTCCCGCTCGTCTGCTGTCTCAAGCTACATTTATCGCAGCATAATAACCCATTTCTTTGTGGGATGGCAGTGCAGGAAAGTTTAATATATCATCCAGTTTTAAGGCCTCAGGTAACTATTGTACAGCACAGGGCACTGTAACTGTTCTGTAGAGCTGCAAGTTATAAAGTATTTAATATAATCATTGAAAATAGAATGAAAACTAATTTATTTGAGTATAAGAAATGAGGAGTTCTTTTCCAAAACGCTATATATCCATTTTAATAGTTTTCAGGAAAATGAAATTTTTTACCTAGACCCACACATTTTGTTAATATTAAATTTATATATATATATATAGGATATATAGCGATTTGGCATGAAACGTTGATAGAGCAGTGAATAGGTTCAGTACACAGCAAAAGGGCACAACAAACTCAATTTTCAATTTGGCTTTTATAGCGTTTTGGAAAAGAACTCCTCAAATCATTTAGAATGGTTGATTACATTTGGCCCTTAAAGGTGGGGTAAGTAAGTTTGAGAAACCGGCTCGAGATCGCTAGAATTTGAAAGTACACGACTGGAGAAAATCTGCCACTTCCTTACAGAGCCCCTCCTCCAACACACACAAACGCGCACATGGCCAATGAGGGCACGAGATAAGTTTGTGCACAGATGGAAGGCTGACAGGCAGGTAGGCCATCCAGTTACTTTAGCCGGGCCGGCTCAGATGATTGGTCGTGCTTTTTACAGTACTACGGCTTCCACAGATGACGTTTTTTGATGGATTTTTTGTCAAAGCACTTAAGATATTCATTGCTATCGGGATGTTAAGAGCATTCCATGGAATATAACAAAAAGTGTATCTCGAGCCGGTTCCTCAAACTTACATACCCCACCTTTAAGAGAACAAAAATCATTTTAATGTATCTAATGTCTGTAGTTATATGGCTTTCAGACTGGATGACTGACAGAATAGGACTTTTATTGTGTTTTAACAATTGTTATTCATTGCCTAGTGTTAGGCATCTCAACAAGGCGTTTCTCAGTCCATAAACCACGTTGAAGCAGCCCAAAGAAAACATTGTGTCGGCTGATTATTGAAAAAAAACACTGCCCAAAACAAACAGATATAAAACAACTTTTATTTGGATAGGGAATAATAAAAAAAAATAGGGATGATTGGATTGTATGAAAGAAGGGAACATGGTGATCTTGTGGGAAAGACAGAACCAAAGCTTCACTCTGTCAATGAACAAATCAAATGTAAGATATAAACATGTGGGGGGTAAAGTATTTTTTTAAAGTTTAATGAAAGTAAACAAATGTTTTAATTGAAAGCATATTAATGACTTAAGACGTTGGGAATATCCAATTACTGATTAACTTAATTTTCTGTGAATTATCCCTATTTTCCAAATGTGAAGTATCAGTTAGAATCTGGACATGCCTCAGGGCTTTGAGCACTTAAAAACGTAAGACTTGATTTGATTTGACTAGCCCTCACCATACCAGCCACCAGCCCTCTCACCCGGGATGGAAAGCTCATTTGGGCTTTGTAGGAATGGCTGAATTTTTCCAGTCCAACTGTGGTTGTGAGTGGAGAAGAGTCTGGAGCACCGGGATGTACCAGATGTGATGCTTTCCTCATATATAAGCATTACGTAGCCCCAGGGTGTGGTTTATAAGTACATGACTGTGGCTCCTGCTCAAAGTCTGCAGTATGGGTAAATCATTGGCATATTTCGCTGGTAGTGTAACCTCCTAGGTAATACCAGTGGTTTCTAAAGAAGGGAGGAAGCTTTTGACATTATTGATGTATGTGTATCAGTGACAATATCACAGGTTTTTGTCCCCCCTAAAAAACAACCCTACAAACATATCTGTGAGCCATGCACAGACAGCAGAGCCAGTTTGCTCATGCTCAACAGGCCATGTCCATATTTGCATGGTGTTTACAGTGTTAATGGCAGTTCCTTTTGATCCACACTTCATGTATGTTTGCACAGTAATGCATATATAGTAAGCATATCAATAGATAGTGTGTGTCTACTTAAAGTTCCTAGAAAGATCCAAGCAGCGCTAGGTTGGGAAAGCCTGCCCTGTGTATGAATAGCCCGTAATTGCAGCTTGATGGAAAACACTAATGCAGCTCGTAAAAAACGGGACACTTAAGACTGGTGCAATTACTCTTTCCAGCAGACAAAGCCAAGAAAACACACCATGCAGCGCCCTCTTTAAGTCATCAGGCTTCTGCCTAACAAACAAGCAGCAATCAATCCAAACTTCTGTTGGTTTGTGTTGCTTCTTAAAATCTTAACTATGCACTATTGTATTGAATTGCATGTAAAAAGCCACCACAAAACAAATAATTGCTCATAACTTTAAATCTGTTTGACATGAACAAAGAGTGTGGTCTACATTATTAATAGAATTGTATCAGAATACATGTTTGTACCCATAAGTCATCAAGACCGTAAATACAGAGAGAGAGCCTGTGCCTTTTGTCCGACTCACGCATAGCAGTCAACCGAGCATGTTCAATCAAAGCAGATAAGGTCGCGCGGCACACACTGTAAGACATTAACCATTTGATGGCCAATAAATCATTAATCTATGTACAGGAGCTGTTCTGGTCCAATGGTCCCCATATAGAGACACTATCTCACTGCTTCTGTCACAAAAGACCGAAAAACATCATCAGGCCTAATTCTTTGTGAAGTTTCTCCGTCCTTGTTACTTGAAAAGTAAACTTAAGTAATATCAATAAAACTGGAGAAGTTTAAAGAGGGACATCTGGAAGAATCCCATCAAGCTAAATTAACCAGAACATGGAAAATATGGCTTGTTGCTGTATTTTTTTTAATGCTTTTATGTGGTAGTGATGTTTGTACGGCTGTAAACGTGTGTGTGTGTGTGTGTGTGTGTGTGTGTGTGTGTGTG
>CALSBZ010006684.1:491421-505835 GCA_943591055.1 Gobionotothen gibberifrons
CCTGCCACATCCATTGTGATGGCTACAAGACCACAGAACAAAAACCTGACAAGAGACAAATGTATGTGAGAGGAAGTGAAAAGAAAAAGATATGTCTGATTTTGTGGGATCTTTAAACTGGATTATAGTACGGCTGTGTGAACTGTGTCTACCTGCGTTGACACATGGCTAACTGCTGCTGTTGGGTGTTTCTAAAAACATTAAAGGTGGCGGTCTTGAGGCCCATCATGTGGTGCCAGTGTATTTTGGACAGGTCATGACAGAAACTAGTGTTTTCCATGAAATTTGCCTTGGATGTATAATCCTAAGAAGATGGATTTGTTTGTTTTGGAAGGCCCACTGAACTTTCATCTAGTGCCACCGTGAAGCCCCAAATTGAATAT
The DNA here is from genome assembly GCA_943591055.1 of Gobionotothen gibberifrons. NCBI lineage: Eukaryota > Metazoa > Chordata > Actinopteri > Perciformes > Nototheniidae > Gobionotothen > Gobionotothen gibberifrons. The sequence continues at coordinate 491,805 of CALSBZ010006684.1, forward strand.
TTATTTAATATCTTATAAACAGATTGCAATGAAACTTGCCAAGCTCTACAGGCACCCATACACTTTAATCAAAAACTGGACGTAATGAACCGTGCACCCTCTAGGGACAGCTAGAGGGGCGCCATGATTACTTGTGTTGATGGATGATTGTGACATTTCTGTAAACAAATAGCTGCCTTAAAGTGCTTTTAGTAACAACTATACTGTTTGTGTATGACTGCACTCTATGAGGATATGCAATAACATTGTTGACTATTGTGACTGGTGGTGTATTGGGCAAATGGATGTTTTCTAATCGTAAGGTCTGATTTAGACTTGGAATGACACCTAACCCCTCCTGCAAGCATGTCTACGGTACGGTAATAAAGCAAATTGCTTGCTGCTTTAAAAAGATTAACAAATTACGATGGAGAAAATGATACATATGCAGTCATACTGTTTGCTCCAATCCAGTTTAGTTGTATTAAAGTTGATGTGGAGTGTAGAGGCTGAGTGAGGCTGCCAGTCTAGCTAAGTAAGAATTGTAATATCTGTTACATGTAAAATGGTTTAAACCAACAGTGGACTTTCCCCTCCCACCTTCCATTACCACTGTCCTGAGGCAGCCGGCCACCACACTCTCTGTTTCTTCATTCCTATCCCCTGCAGTCCTGCTCTTGCAGCACAACCCAGCACCGTATCACATTCCCGCTGTCCATCACTGGCACAAGGCCCCCGCTTAGCAGCAGAGAAAGTCCTCAGGGTCAGCTCATAATGGACCTAAATGCAGCTCATTATCCTGATAAGGCAGGGGCGGTGGCCGGGCAATGGCTGCCTGACTGGCTGGATGACAGCCACACAGCTTTGACAGGTAGACAGAGCTAGACACAGCCATGGAGGCTATCTGATGGACCCGGCTGACAGATCCAGTTGCACCGGCCTGCTGCTCTGAGGCGGTGGAAGGGGGAGAAACTGGACGCCGCGGAGCCACACAATGATATCTCCAGTTCTGCCCCTCTGCTGTGTGATGGAGTGCTGTGAAAGTGACTCCCTCGCCCCTCGGGATGTGTGCACTGTAAAACATATCTGGCTTTACAAATCATTGTACATGGTCAGCTTAAAGTTTTTTCTTTTTCTTTTTTGCAGCAGTTGAGGTACAATACCCATAGATATTTTAAGATTACAATACATTGGTTATTTGTGCTTTTCATCCTAATATATACTAATTACAACATTCAAAGAGTTTTTCCAATTGTTTGACTTTCAGTCTGGTTTGGTGGAGACACTATATTTAGATTTGTGCTGGACCTACTTTTTTAACTGAAAGGAGTCCCTGAGAGATTATTGGAGGCAGGTGTAATTCACCTGATGCTATTGGAGTGATGTGTTATTTCCTGAAGCATTGTAAGATGTCTCCAGTTGAAAGTGAATCTGAATTTTGGAATAATCTTATCTCATTTTACTAGCTCCACTTGTTATCAGTTTGAACATCTTTTGATAAGGACCTTATAGCGGTATTTGTGTGTAGGCATAATTTTCTCAGTGAGTGTGGTTTAGTCACAGTTGGAGGAAGGCCACATTGCCCTGTGGCTATCAGTCCTTACCATCAGGTGGGAGGGGAGCACAGGGGGGGGGGGGGGGTAGGGATTCTGTCAACAGTCCCAGGCCCCCGGGCTTTTAAGAAGAAGCCACAGATTCTCTTACCACCAGATGTCAGCCACAACAGCACCACAAACTCTCACTCACTGATCAACTTCTCTGTGTCTCTTCCACCCATAACAGTATCCTCTCTGCCCCCGTGTGTGTGTGTGTGTGTGTGTGTGTGTGTGCGTGCGTGCGTGTGTGCGTGCGTGCGTGCGTGCGGGCGGGTGTGCGTGCGTGCGTGTGGGCGTGCGCGTGCGTGCGTGTAGGTCCGTGTTGATATGCCCGGTGGAGGCATGTTGGGCATATGCCAACTTTCCGTCAGTGGGCGTTTGGCAGCCATAGCACAGGGGGATATGGGGGCATGAGTGTCGTTCAATGGACAAATCTGACTCCTCTCTCTTGCCTTTGGCACACACTTCTCTGGTATAGGGTGACGAGGTAAGAGATAGCAGCAACTGGTACACTTTAGGCACTACACACACAAAAACACACTTCAGATCAGATATTCAATGCATAAAGAAAAAAACACATGCATCATCTTAACGCACCAATAGAAAATGATTGCCTACTGCCTACCACACACACACACACACACACACACACACACACACACACACACACACACACACACAGATACCTACCTACTATTTTTTTTATTTTCAGTATATACTATACCAGGCTTTTTGGAGGTATGCGACTTGATAAAAGAGCGGTTGTTGAATGGGTATCACGCTGCTCAGCATATTTCACCATAATCGCTCGCAGCCATCATTTTGACAAAGCATTCCTTATGAAGTTAGCAATTTGCCAACTCCAGTTTAAGTCCACATTATCCAGGTGCATATATGCTACCTGCTTGCCTTTTTTTCAACAGGCTTACATTGTGCATTAACAGATTTAGAAAAGGGTTTTCTTCTTAGATGGTGATCTTGCTGGCTTTTTCATTGTCTGCTGCACACTCACACCCCTCCACACCTTCATAAGAAGTGAAATACATAATTACAGCTTTCTCTCAGACGTACAATTACAGCTGACTGCTTTTGGTCTTTTTGCACCCACCAACAAAGGCATGGAGTATCACATAAAGTCTCATCTGTTTTTTAGTAACACTAGTGATTTAACCCATGTCTGCTGTTTTATTTTTGGCATGAAATGAAGTCAGGCTGAGAGGACAGATGTGGGAAGTGACATAGTGTTGGGATCAAAGTGACCTACACTCTCTATTTCTCACACACATGTACGCATGCATACACACACAGCGCCCACCTCTGTTTCTCACATCACTCTGAAATAGCTCCTTGTTCACCTCTGATGAGAGAGGTGGGGGAGGTAGCGAGACATTTTCAAAAAAAGAGACAGAAATGCGAGAAAGGGTGAGAGTTGACCTTTGGGTCCCGCTGAAGCGAGCTCTGTAAGTGAGGGGGCGGGTGGCTGAACTAAGTGGCTGATTCATTTCCCCAGAGACTCCCTTCCCCCAAGCCCGTCCACACACACACTAACACACACCCTTTCCCCTGTGGATGGGCTCAGTGATCCAGGTGCTGGCCTCTGCAGAGATGGCAATATGGCCTCGTCTGACCCGAAGGAGCCCAGCTGGGGTTGAAGGTCACGGCAGAGTCCTCCCACTGTCTGTCCGTGTGTGTTTTTGGCTGTGAAGACCACAGGCGGAGCCTCAGGAAATATGGCTGCCTCTAGGCCCCGACTGACCTCTGTTCATTATGTTATCTTCAGACAACAGAGAAGACCAGGAGAAAGAAGTCTGAAAAGTTCATTTGAGTTCAGACGTTTAGATATAAATGCGCCTGTATGACTTACAGTTAAACTGGAGTTAATGTTTTAGTGCCAGTCGAGAAAGAGCTTATACAGTATAGGGTTGTCAAGTCAGAGAAAGTAGGTTTTGTATAATATAATGATGTTCTCTATTGTTTTTAGTTTGTGGTTTTGAATGTACTCCTTGTCATTGACTGTACTGTCAACTGGGCAATATTGACATTTCTTCAGACCCTATCTCTATCGTCTATCAACACTGTTGTCCAAGACAAGGCCTCAAACATTCATATGAACTTGGCACGCAAATGAACTTGTTCCCCCTCCCCCACGTCTCCTTGCCGCTCCCCCTCCCCCACCTCCATCCCTGCCTCGTCGGTGTTGTCTTTCAGCTTGATGCTAAGTCAGGCAGCTGTCTTGTTTTGGGTTACGGTGAGTGACGCTCAGGTAACAAAAGCTCAACGCTGCCCCGTCAGCACTCTCCCCTCTGTCAGCAGTGCAGAGGCAGATGCTCTGTGAGGCCGCGATAGCAACGCCATGCCGGCAACAGACAGCACTGAGGGATGTATAAATTAGAAATGACCACTTTGTGAATAAGATAATGGCCATTAATTAGAAATGCTTGCTGGTGGAAGAGAAACCAGCATCAGGTTTGTATTATAAATGAAGGTATTTGTTCTGTGGTCAATGGTGTTCAATATGGATGATGTTTTCCATCAACCTGTTTCTTTCTGTGGGAAACTGTGAAAGAAATGTGTAATATCTTTCATGGAAGTTGGTTAAGGAATACGTTATTTGAATGTGTGCTGCTCAGGGGCCCAGCTATTTCTAAATGGGTGCCAATTATGGTTCAAAGGTTCCAATACACAGCGGAAATTCAACATAAATTAAAGAGCAAAACAAAGTGAGAATTTTACGAGAAGTTGAAAAGAACCCATTTCTCAAGGGCTCTCTGTTGGATTTACTTCATAGAAAACTTCAAAGTCATCTGTAAATATACAGAGGAGACATACATATATACATATTTTATCCAAGAGGTGGTCTTGGCGCCAAATTAACAAGTAGCACGAAAAAACGGAACAAGTGAATTCCCCATCTTATGAACGTAATGGGCCTGCTGAGAGAAGAGAGGCGCTATAGATGTGAAAGTTGCACAGACATGATATGGAGGGGGCAGGAAACAGACGACAGCAAACAGGGAGCATCTGCAGACTGAATAATTACAGACTCAACAGAAACAAAGATGGTAAAGATACGTGTGCACACACAAACACACACACACACACACACGTTGTGCTGTGAGGACAGCGGGGGGTTTTAAGGATGAAAAGGGATAGACTTTACACACTCAAGCCCCCCCCCTCTCTCCCACTCCTTGGCAGTTCCAAACAGAGACGCGAAAGATACTCCTCACAAAGATGCTGACTAGCAGGAAGAAAGGCAGAAAAGCGTCTCAAAGAGAAAGACGGAGTGGCACCTAGTAAAGGAAGAGACAGTGTGTCTTTACTACTTCCTGCCGCCTGGCAGCTGAAGCTGAGAGGAAGATCCTCGTCTCTTTTTGCCTCCTTTTAATTATGTCCAATTACAAGGCTAGCACGCCATGGACTTATTACACGGCAACCAAAGAGCCCCCCTTGAGTATGTTTGTGGGACAGAGGCGCATATTATGGTGGTTTAGCGTAGCAACATTTCCAAGGCCCCGGCTCCAAGGGGCCTTTTGCCGTTTTCTTTTTGTGGTTTTAATGAGAACTGAAAGCATGAAAATGCATCAGTAGAAACAGGCCCCCCACTCTAAATGAGCAGCACTCTTCCGTAGTTCACTATGGGCCAGCTCTGGAGGTAGCAGGGCGGACAATGCTCCTACACATGTGTCACTCCTCAAACGGTGTTATGGTAGCTGGTAATGTCTTTATCATAATTGTGCATGATGGAAGACTGAAGGGGCGACGGGACAAAAGCGCTGAAATGGTGGTCCTGAAGATGCTGCATAATAGGAAGAGGATGAGCTGAATTGGGTCTCCTATTATAGTCCCATGAGTCCTCATGTGTAAGTGGGTGCGCATGCAATGTGTGTCCCATATGTTGTGCATGTGACATCTTGAGGGACCTTTTTTTAGCAGGATATTAATGGATATAACATTGAATAAAATACCCCAGCTGCAATATAATAATCACTGTTTTCTTTAGTTTGTATAAATAAGTAATGTTTTTTCATTCTGCCAGATCTCCAGCAATTGATCATTTAAAAGTTGTCGTGTCTTGTGTGACCAACTTAAAAAAGAAGACATGATAACCTTAAGGGAACTGTAATGTGTATTGCATAATATATTGTGCTCGATATTGAAACCTTTATCTCATGCGGGCCATCCTATCCTCTTCCATCTTTCCAAAGGCTTGTAATTCTAAGTCTTTGTTTACCACTTTATTTGACAAAAGCTTGCTTGGAAATTGAAAAGGGTTTATATTGCAAATACAGATGAAATAAGAAACGTTGCAGCTCACTACATCGCTTTAGGTAACAACATGTATTGCGTAGTGTCTTTAACCAGTAGGCCATCTCTTTTTATATAGGAACATGGGAAAAGCAAACCTTGTGGCATAGAGTAGATACTAAAGAGTTTCTTTAAGTCTTTCTTGGCACACATGACGTGGTTCATCCATCCTCCGGTTGGCTGGTGTTAATAGGGCTGATTAAGGCCTCTCTTGGCTTCTTTGTGGCTTTGAGTGTTCGGACACCTCCTTGGCATGAGGAGTGAGGGCACGTCTGCTGAGGAGTGCCAAGTTTGTGTGTTGGTGACACGGATTCAACAGAAGGGGGCTTGTCATGTGCCAGCGTGTCACAATACCCAATGATGTCAGGTGGGTGGTCACTCCATTAGGCCACGTCATTCCCTCCATTCTGTAAGTGTATTGCGCCTGATGATGTGGTGACTTCACATCATCCATAAACTGTAGAGTTTTCCCTCCTTGTTATATCCTTAATGTTACCCACCTGCGGATGTCTCAGTAATGCCCCTTTGACTCGTAAAAATTTATTTAGCAATAAATAAATCATGAAATTCAAATAAAATCAAAAGTTGTATTGTCATATGCAAATAAGCTACAGTGTAGAAATGGCAATTCAATTCTTCTGACCTGAGCTCCTCCAACAATGCAACATATATAATAAAATACAAAAATACAAAATAAATTATACAATTACTTAAAGGTGGGGTAGGTAAGTTTAAGAAATCGGCTCGAGATACACTTTTTGTTATATTCCATGGAATGCTCTTAACATCCCGATAGCAATGAATATCTTAAGTGCTTTGACAACAAATCCATAGAAAAATGTCATCTGTGGAAGCCGTAGTACTGTAAAAAGCACGACCAATCATCTGAGCCGGCCCGGCTAAAATAACTGGATGGCCTACCTGCCTGTCAGCCTTCCATCTGTGCACAAACTTATCTCGTGCCCTCATTGGTCATGTGCGCGTTCGTGTGTGTTGGAGGAGGGGCTCTGTAAGGAAGTGGCAGATTTTTTCCGGTCGTGTATTTTCAAATTCTAGCGATATCGAGCCGGTTTCTCAAACTTACCTACCTTTAAATATTATGAATAAGAAATAAAGATAGCTCAAATAGATCAAGAAAGATGCATTTACTGTAGGAAATTCCCTTCCTCACCTCCCTCCCTCCTTTAGCTGCAGGCTAGCATTAGCTTTTAGTGGTGCAGAGAGAAGTCAGTGGCACAGCATGCTAAAACAAAGCTCCCTCTGATATGAAATCACCTCATCTCCAGCTTACAGGGCCAGTTTTGAAGAGGAGGGGTTCCCAGACTTCGGAGAGCATTTCAGGCCTCTGGTGTATACCCCAGCGCTGCATAAAACAGATGAATGCCTCACAATAAGAGGGACACTGGAGAGGAGAACGATAGAGAGTGGGAAATAAAACAGGTGAAGGAGACCTGTGGAGATACACAGTGGACCGGTGCCAGAGCTATAATACTTTAACTGGGCTTTATTTATGTGATAAGACATTGCATTTGAACCACACAGAACACAAAGAAAAGGTGAAACAAATCTGCCTACAAAGCATTCCCATACTTCCATATTGTTGTATTGTTTGTTGTATCTATGGTGACCTTGGATGTTTTTAGTAGGAGCAGGAGCCCCCACTTTTTTTTTATAAACAAGTGGCAAATGAGGCTCCAACCCCTTCCCTCCTCGTCGTGTGGAAACCTCTCCAACAGGAAGCTCACATCAAACCTAAACGGGGCTCTGACGTCAGTTACCCATTACACATCCCATGTGTCACCAAACTTCAATCACCTCCGCTGTCACTTGCAATCCAGCTTTTCAGTGTGGGCTTTTTCCTCTGAAGTTCTGTCACCCTCTGCTTATTTCCCCCCTGATTCCTCTCTTGTACCATCTCTTCTTGCCTGTCGCCTCTCTATCACGTAAACACACACACATTCCCCAGACTGAGCTCATCCCACCGGCATCTTATCAGAAATCTTGTGAGCGTGCCATTGTTATGACTGGAGTTGTTTCTATTCCCAGAATAGGGCTGACACTGAAATAGAACATTCCCATGTAGCCTCTCCATGTAGTCATTCAAACATTCCTCCAAATACCGCTTTCCGTAAATCAGCATTATCTTCTGCTCAGCTCCTCTCTCCTGAGGTGTTTTGTTTAGAAGAGCCGTGGGATTCTTGTATCAAAAAACAGTACGCTATATTCCAGGATGAAATTCCTGTTCCTCAGACGTGTGCCACTTTGTGTGGGATCTGTAAATCTTTAGGTTGATATAAATGCAGATGTTTTGTGTCAAGTGTATGGTTTGCACAAACTCAGGCATGAAATTAAGCAGTAAAATAACTTGAGAGACTTTGTGTTACTGGGATGTATCATGTATCAATGGATTCAAATTCAAAATTCAAAAGCTTTTATTGTCATTATACAACAGAATACAACAAGATTTATAGTCACTGCTCCAGCGAGTGCTTTAAAAACAGACATATTAAAACAGGTCTGACAGTTTCGACCAGCAAGTAGTGCACACAGCTTCGGATGGTCATGTAGATGACCAGGATTAATACATATATAAATAAATGAATAAAATAGAATTATGATAAAATATATATGATAAATATTATTTGATTTGATTGTTCACTCCCTTCAATTCCTTGTTTTGTCTACATTTGTAGCTATTTATCTCTCATGGATTTCTCTCAGGATGTCTTCAAAAGAAAGATTTAGCCCATCCATTTATATGTTAAACTTGCTGTTCACCAGTAGAGCTGTGTGGTACCTTCTCCATGCCTATATCGTCAATTAAAGGATCATTTTAACTTCCTAATGAACTTTTCTGTCAGACTTTAGCTCCTACTTTGGCGTTCCTCCACTTTTTCCTATCCCTTATCTTCAACCCACCTTTAACATGTGACCCCCGCACACACTCATGCTCCCAGCTACCAGTGCGAGAGGAAAACAATGAGCCGGAGGTCCGACCCGTGTTCCCCTCTCCACCCGCTGGAGCCTTTGATGGGGCTGGGGGCAGTAGCCAACGAGAGCCTGTAGAGCCCAGAGGCCAGCAAGCCGGCGTCCCCTCCCCTAAAACCCCCGTAACTCCATCTTGGGTCATGAGCTGGGGGAGAGGCAGGCACGTGCCACAGGAGCACCGGAGGCCCCCCCCCGGCCCCGCTGTTGCTTTTGGACGATGGTGGCGGTGCTAGCCTGCTATTGAGCCGGACCCGGTGTCGAGTTCTTCACGGGGGCCTCCGAGATGAGGCGAGGAGATTTTGTACAGGTGCTGGTGCCTAAATGAACGCACACACACACATACATGATCCGCTGGAAGATTTGCACAGCTGTGAGAAGGGGACCCCTCCCCTGCCAAACGTAGCAGCGGCCCTCTGTGAAGTGCACTCCAACACACACAGATGAAGAGCGGCTGCTCCTCACCGGCTCACCAGGCAGCACAGGAAAAATAAAGTTAAAAGGCCTGGCCCGATCCTCTATTACATTAATTACTTTTATGTGTTTATTCAACTCACACTTAAAAGGATTCTCAAGACACATGTCATTCATTTTCATCTTGTTTTCTCTTTTGTTGTGTAGGACGACGTTTGCTTTTGTGTACGGTCATCAAAAGCTCATGTTTTTATTGGTGTCTAAATTCATGCATATAGTACGCTTCTGTTACAAGGGATCCCTCCTGCTGGTGTAGAGGCAGTGTTAGTCGTCTTTGTGCAGACAGGTAATCAGCTCACTGCCCATGAAGTAAGTGGAAATTTGCCGTTTTTAAGCAGATCTTTGGGAAACGATTCGTCATCCCGAGCTGCAGCTGCACGCCTCAGTGCCGCTCGGCGGGCAGAGCAGCACATCTGTCTCTGTCTCTGACTGTTTCCCTCCATCTTGTCTCTGCTTCTTCATCTGTTCCCTCTGATGTCTTTCACTCCTTTTTCCATTGTTTGTCTCTGTTCTCATTTATGCTGTTGATTCTCACATTCCTTCTTTGTTTTTCCACTAAATTCAATAAAGGACATGGCAGAAACATTATTTAAAAATAGAAAATGGCAAAGCACAAGACAATAGCAAGAATTTAAGAATTGCATAAAGTACACAATGTGCAACAGGGAAAATAAATACAAAATTATAAATGGTTATCGACTTGACTTGTAGCATATGTATGGTAAAATCGCACTTTCATATATTCTTCTTTCAGCATTTTGAGCAAAATGTAATGTTTTTAAGGCAGTAAATCAAAGTCCAATGTTAATGGAGAGCACTCTCTTCCTGGCCTCACCTTTCACACAAATACAGGCACCCTCCACGAAAATGAAGACATCAAAACCACAACACCTAAATCATGCCACCCTCTACACACAGTGACACACACTCTGTCTTTGCGTTGTTGCCGTTCTCGACTCCACACACCATCCCTCCTCTCAGCCCCATCCAGATGTGCGAGGACAGAGGCAGCCCAGTCGCTCATTTTCTCCCCAGAGTGAGAGTGAAACACCACCTGTGTGTCTGTCTGCATACGTTTCAGAGCCATAACCCTCTGCCTCACCGCAGGCCAGCCAGAGAGCCTCCTGATGGCTTCCCAAGCTGGAGAACAGTCAGTGGATGTAGAGAGTTTTATAGTTTGACATTGGGTTTCAAAGTCTTTATTCTCTTAAAACAAATGGCACAATCTGCTAGTGCGATGAGATCAATTCAACTTGTTTTTTGATGCAATCAACTTGTGTTTCGCAGATGTTTTTCACCTTTGTGTGTACCTTAAAGTGGACCTATCATGCAAAATGCACTTTTTTACATCTTTTATACATGAAAATGTGTCCCCGGTGTGTCAGGGAACTCACCAAATGTCAGAAAACACAACCCTCTCTCTTTTCCTCCGTACCCAAATCTCTAAAAACGGGGCTGCAACGGATCTGATACAGACTGATCCAGATTTGAAATTGTTCTGACTCAGAAACGGGGTGCTCCGCCTATACGGGCAACTCTCCACCTATCAGGGGAATTTGGGGTTGCCGTGGCATGGTAACAGCATGGTAACAGCATGGTAACAGCATGGTAACAGCCCCCCTCCTTTGCAGGGGTGCGAGGTCAGCTGCAGCTCATTTGCCACAGAATCAGCCCTTGTGAAGACAGGGCTGGAATACAGCAAATAGAGCGAAATGAGGAATGGCTAAAATGCATGATCTGTTAGGTATTTTGAAAAAAAAACTTGACAGACATGTTTTATATAGGTATGGCCCTACAATATAGTATTCAAATATAGCATGATAGGTCCACTTTAATTTAAGGAGAAAAAAATCAGAGAAAAAAATCAGGGAAAAAAAACGTTTTTTAAATTTGGGATCTGTCCAAAAAGGCAGCAAAGCATATCTAACACATGATCACATGCAAAACAATTCAAACAAATGTACATAAAACACTTGTTTGAAGCAGGGAATTGTTGTGATGCTTTGACCTGCTTTGACAGTCTTATTATAATTAGAGATAATGAATTAAAAGAAAAACGATAGGAATAGACTGAAAGACAACAATCCAATGTGGCAATTTTTAAGTTAAACATTTCAAATTAGTCATAATGAACGGGCAGAAAAGAAAGAAAATATAAACTATTGAGGATTAAAATCACATATAGAATACTTTAGGAGACAGGGGAGCCACTATTATTGAAAATGTGAAGTAATTCAACCCAACAGTTTATTATTTTATTGAAAACGATTGGTATTTCACCAAATATCAGGGAGAGCCTGCGTAAAAAGCAATAACTTTGACTTACGAACACAGAATTGAGAAGGAAGTTAGAGCACCCCCCTTCTCCCTCATACGGAGCCCTTCAGGCCCGGCAGAGTAATGATCTAACACCATGCGTTATAGCCCAGAGGGACCAGGTCTAAATCTGATACTAGGCCTCTTAACACACACATAAAGTCAGCACCTCCCTCAGCCTGCTGACAACAGTCCATATTCCTTCACCTTTACAGCAATCGTGACTGTTTCTGTGTGCCATTTGGATGAAGCAATCCCCGAGTGGGAGTATGTATCTAATGCGAATCATATTTGAATAAGACAGACGTAACCCACTAAGTTGATGATGTAAATTACGGCGCTGCGTGAAGTGAGAAGGAGTCAAATCCCATTCTCTGCTCCAGTACTTCCAAAATGAAGTTGTGTGTGCATTCACTTAAACCATTAAACAACCCAACAAGCTGTATGTCATTTTGTTTATTTAAGTCAAAACGTTTTTTTTATAACATGATAAAGTAAAAGGGTTAATCATTCTAAATGTCTTTAAATGTTTCAGTGTGTACATCAAGTGTCTGTGTGTTTCCGATTCCACGCTTGTTTGCCTTGAATCACCCCTCATGGGACCAATTAAGTAGTTTGAATTGAATTAGTTAGGTTTGCTATATAGTTACGTGAAATATAGCTGCCTGCCCTGAAGAGGTTTGTCCCCTTTAAACGCTTTCAAGATGTCTTTAGCCTTTCAATTAAATAAGAGTGATAGCCCTAAAACATATTTGCCATGCCAGAATTACCCCCACACTTTGGATAAGTGACAGGCCTTCAGCAATGACACAAAGTAAACAGTGTTCTTCTTATCTCAGGCTTGAGTGGCAGGGAGAGCGCTGCAGTTAGCATGCTTTCTCAGATTTGTAACAATTGTACACATTTAGCTCTGAGCTTTTAGTATCAATCCTCTGGAAAGCACTCTTTTGTTGCTGCTGTGGTTTTGCAGAGGAAGAGGTTGTAGAGGACGTTGTAGAGGGATCGTGAATATTATCCTAATGAGAAACCACAACAGGTAGCGGGGTTAAAGCATGTCATCAACTCTCCCTCCATCACTGCTCTGTGCTGAGCTAACTCGCGCCCCACAACAAATCTCAGAGTTTGCCGCCACAAAGCCCAGGTCAAGAGGCCAGTCAGGCAAACAAGCCCCTGTCTGTCTTTCTGTTTGGATAAGGATTTGTTCCGGAAAAGCGTTCGCTCCGTCTTCCTTCCTGAGGTGTTTATTTGCACTTGGGCTCCTCAGCTGTTTACAGTGTTTGTTGGAATCTTTTTTTATTGTCCCAGAATTAAAAAGACATGGTTTTGGACAATGCCGGTTTGTTTCTTGACCTATATATATCTGCAGACGGGCAGTCGGATAGACATCCTTCCTATGATTGGAGGTCAACCAATTATCTAAAGTTAGCCATTTGTCTACTGGGTGTTTTTTTATTTGCATCACAGCCATGTGCTTATCGCTGTGGTTTCATTTCTGACCTTACATGGACAGAAGAAGTGCAAAACGCATTACAGCAACTTGTATATCCCATGCAATAGACTGGTCTATACACTATTTAATCTAGTATCCTTGTTCTTCTAATTCAGGGGTGTCAAACTCAAGGCCCGGGGGCCAGATCCGGCCCGCAAACTCATTTTCTGTGGCCCGCAAGAGCTTGCAAGGAATATAATACGTTTATTATACGGTTACATGCAGATTTACAGAAGCACGTTGCCCATAAACTACATGTCCCACAATGCATCTCAAATATGCCTTTTTCTCAGAATTAGACTTTTTTTTCTTCAACATTTTACTCTTTTTTCAAACATTTGACTTTTTTCTTAGAATTTGGCTTTTCTTTTTAAATCATTTTGTGACATGCACACTGAAGAGACTTGCAATTATTTGCCCTAGACTTCTGCTTTCAGACGTAGTTAATATTACCCTATCCGATAATAATCCAATGTAGGGGCAATAATGTAATATAATACATTATTTTATATATATTATATATTTATATATGTATTTTTATATAGTCTTAAAGTTACAACCGGCCCTTTGAGTGCAACCATAATGCTAATGTGGCCCGCGATGAAATTGAGTTTGACACCCCTGTTCTAATTGATATCCATCATTTCCATATATTTTGCATTTTAATTAAATGTATATCCATAGCTTTTATTTCCGCAGTTTGATTTCGTTACACTATAATATAACTGCCGGTAACATATTTGTTCATGATTGAATAATCCATTGATCATTTAATCATTTTTGGATTATATATTTGATTTTAGCAATGTGGAAATAGAAGTCGATTAAAGGAATTGTTGTTTAACTTAAGCCCTGAGATTTTTTTCATGTTTTTCATCTTAATTC
>CALSBZ010006684.1:510835-533667 GCA_943591055.1 Gobionotothen gibberifrons
GGGGGGCTTGGGTGGATCTTTAATTCCCTCAACTGTACCCAGACAACTCTTGTTTACATCGCGTGTGTTGTGTCTCTCTTGTGTCTAAGGAGCAGTGTGGTTCACAGTTTGGATCAGTCTGTGGAAAATAAAATGAGTAATACCTGAGTGGAAGCTCTAGACACTGCTGTTACTGCAGATTTAGTCTATAAACACTGCTTCTCAATACAGACATACCAGCATTTGTGATTATAAAACTACATGTTGAGCTTAATTTTATGAAAAATCAGGATCCTTGTGTTTTCTTAAATTAGGTGAGATATAGTTAAGTAATCAATTATTAAAATGACAACACATTTATTTTAGCCTTTCCAATGCAAGGGGTGTATGCGTTTGTGTTCTATATATATATATATATTTGTACATTTCAAAAATGTAGTCCATGGCTGTTTAAAGACAATTGAAAAACCTGCGTGAACATGCAGGCCTCATTCACTATTGACTACATTCTTTTGTTATTAGATTAATGTAGAATGAGAATCATTATTGGCTGCAGCGCTACTTTGTTTATATATACCATATGTTGGTATTTTAATTCATCAAAAAACAGCACCATCTGTGTTGTTGAGAGAAAGTATTTCCTGTGCATAAGCCATGATGCCATTAGTATCCGTTTCAATAGTCGCCCTGAACCTAGACCAAAGTGCTGGCACGCCCCTTGTCATTTATAATATCAGGCTGACTGGCCTATTGATGACGAGAACAAAGCCTCAGTGTGGCAGACCTACAGCAGGGCCGTAGTAACATGGCACCTCCCCGGTGACTGACGATGCCACGCTGGCTGCCACCACAGCCTGGCACAGGAGGGGGGGGGATTGCGTGTGTGTGTGTTTGAGTTTGAGGGTTTGGGGGGCATTTGGTGGTTGTGGCAGCTGGCAGTGAGAAGGCAAGGAGGGGCAGGGGGGTTCCTCATTTTATAAAGACTCCCCTGTGTGAGCGCATGCGAGGCCACACCCTTGATGCAAACCCGAAATCGCTTGACGAGGTACAAACACAAACACGCATGTGCTGTAATATACGGATACACACACACATACACAGTAGTGTGGACAAGGCCACTGACAGATTACCTTTAAACACACACACATAAAAAAACCCTGCTCTGGTGCTTGATGTGTCGCTCTCAGTTTATATTTATGGAGGTGCACATCAGGATTTGTGTGTGTGTGTTTTTCATTTGAGTGGAGTGAGCACAGCAGTCTTATCCTTCTGAGTCACTGTTGCCTCACTGATGAAATGTGGAGTTGTGTCACGCTGCTGGGCTGTTTATTAGCTCTAAGGAGACGGGGGAATGTAATCAAACTGTCCCGATTGAATCATGTGACGGCTATTCATCTTCCCACATTAGAGTCTATGATGAGGACATATTACTGTTTGGCTTCGTAGGGTGTGTTGAAATAATTCCTTGAAGAGAAGAGGCCTCAAACGCTTTTAACTGTTCTAGTCCGTGTGCACACTTTTTAGTAACGCTGTTTGTGTGCTATTTATGTTATTATGGTATTCAATTATATGTGTGTGTTGAAACCTATGGTTGAAACATGACGATAACTCTCAAGTGTGAGATGATTTGTTGTGCCGTGTACTTTTTTATTCGGACATACATGTATATGGTCAAATGTGTTGGACGCCGTGTTCTGTCCAGGGCCACCACACTGGGGACCAATGAGGAGCAGATCATGTCCAGCTGTCTTTAAAGACAAATGGTCATGATCAGGCAACTGCTTGTTCCCTCCACCCTCTCTTCTCACCCCTCCGCCCTCCCTCCCTCCCTCCCTCCCTCCTCACCCCACCAGTGTGTTTACTTGACTTTCCATGCTAGAAAAACCATTTTGAGTGCTTTTTTATTCTTTTATCGATTTGGCCTGACAGCTAGTATAGTTGCGTGTGATGACAACCTACTGGAGATATGTCGGAGGATGTTGAAGTGTTTATGGAGAGACAGTGTAATATGTTAAGGGTTTCACATGGTAATGGATATTTGAGTTTGTTTTTGTATTTCATCAACTTCTTCAAACTTTTGACCACAATTTTGGCATTTTTTCTTCTTACAGTTATGAATTAACTTTTGGCAAACTCTGATGCAGAATCAAATATACAGAATAATAGAACACAATCCTCCATCAAAGAAAAATAATTACTATTTCAAATGATGTTTTTTTCCATCCAGTTTTCATTAAAGGCAAACATGACAAGGGTTCCAGTCCAAATACATTCTTATGTTAGGTATTTATGTTGCATGTGTTTAGATTTTTTTTCAAGGTCACACATTACTGTGGTACTTTCAAATACTCTTTTCATATACACAGGGAAGCTAAAAGCATTCTCACACCCACTTTCTTCCGAGCTGACAGCAGCTTCATCTCTTGGCAGCCAACTCAAATTCATCTCTTTTGGCTTGTTTATGCTGCATATTTATTTTGTTTGCGGTAACATTTCCCCCGGCCCTCACATCTCTCAACGTGAAAAACGCTAATGTGCCTCCGACACGACATCAAAGCCTTTCCCGCGCCCAACCGTCTCTCTGGCTGTTTCGATTTTACCTTCTTCCAACATGAAAGACCATCAGTGTTTCCCACACCAACGTATGCATGTGGACACACAAGGACATGCACTACCCCATGGGGATGCAAACATGCACGTATGCACACACCCTTTCTCTCTTTCACACAGCCCTGCAGTCACGTCCAAACAGAATGATCAGCAAATCAAATAAAACACCCACAATGTTTCAGAGAGAAGGAGTGTGCTGTGAACAACAGGGAGATAAAGAGGGGGGGGGGGGGGGAAGGGGGGGGGGGGACGCGGGGGGGTTGTACGTCCCCGTGAAAAGAGCCCCCAAAAAAAAAAGCCGCTTTGGGGGCGCCCCCCCCCAAAAAAGAGTTTCCCCGGCCCCCCCCCCCCCCCCCCCCTTCAGCACACCACCACCATCACCACCCCTGCAGAAAAGAGCTTTGGCTGCAGTTTAGCGGCACGTGGCGCAGCCCTTGATACTTATCATGTGCGTCAGGTGACTGGGTTTCCTGTTCTTTCAAACATAACCACCATTTCCCTTTTTCACTCCCTCCTTCGCTCAGTCCAGACCCAATCCGTCCACAGCGCTGCCATCCAGCCTTACCCTGCATTTCTTCTCTTTCTCTCTGTCCATCTCTTTCTCCTGCTTTTACAAACACAAAGAACATATTGTATCTGCCAGCATTAAAGTGAATCCATTCTCCTTGGCAGCGGCCCGGGCCCGTGGTGAATCTGAGCCGGGGCTAGCTCTGTTTTCCAGCTGGCACCGAGCGTCTGGTGGAGGAGCGGGTTGGTTTCTCGTTGGGTTGGTGAATTTGAGTCCAGTTGACATATTGGTTTAGGATTTATTCAAGCAGTCTGTCGTTCTCGCTGTCCCCTCTCTCTGGGTCAGATCCCAAAGAATGACCCCAGTTCACCTCATACGGGTGGACACTCTGAGGATGCTGCTATTACTACGTGAAAGGGTGTCGGTAATATCACAAGCATCTGGGAGGTACACTTAAGAAAGGAACATTTAAGGATATTAGTAATTCTCTGGGGAATTTTCATCTGTAAGGAAACCAGACTCCTTTAGAAACCAGAGAGGAAGAACATTTTGGGGTCATGGTAGTGCTCTTATTTAGTTGTTGAAAGTCTTGGAAAAGTCATGGAGTTTTTACATTAGTGCCACAGCAGGAATCATGAACTCAAACACGCAACATGCACTTACAAACTCTTGAAAAAGAAACAGTCACAACTAATAATTCCTTAAAAGGGCCCTTCAAGTCCATGCAGTCAAACATGCAAACACACAAACCCAAAACACATTAGCCACACTCTTTTGATGAGAGCCGCCGCAGTCCCACAAACACATCAATAATGAGATGCTATCAGATTTCATAATGGTGCATCAGGCTCAGAAACTGAACACAACCTCATCCCCCTCGCCTCAAATATGAAAGAGCCCAGAAGATGAGTCAGCAAAACTCACAAGGCAGCAAAAACAAACTGTTAGTAATGAACGCCACCAGAGCCTTTTGAAGTTTGTCTGACTGTCCTCTCCTCCTGTCTCTGCTTCAGCTTTCATCCCTCCTCCTCCTCCTCCGGCCTCCCATAACTACCGGCACATGCTTGTCATGAAACAATCGTACACCTCTTCTCTTCTGTTTGTGTTTCGCTTTAACGTTGTGTATCTGTGGTGGTTTCTTTCTATATTATATGATTTTACGAGGATTCTTTGAACGTCTTAGAGCACGTCGGTCAGCTTTTTTTTAAAGGCTGTGAGAAGATGGGAAGAGCAAGGCAAGGGGTCAGAATGTGGGTTGCGCCTTCATTACATACAGTACAATGTGCATGTGTGTGTTTCCGAAGCTTAAAGTCTCTGAGATGAAAGGATGTGACATATATTAGTTTTTGTTGATGTAAGGCAGGGGTTCTCAAAGTGCGCCCCGCGGGCCAATGGCGGCCCTCGGAAATGTTTCTGGCGGCCCGCGATAGTTAATGTGACAAAAAAATAAAAAATTATAAATACAAAAAAAGTCGAAAGTTGTTTTGGATGAGTCACTAGTTGACTGGTAAGAAATTATATGAGAAGCCGCTGTGGTGCATCTGATTAAAATGCCAGAGAAGATGTATACTCCAAATGATGTTTATTGTAAATAGGAGGTGATTGCCAAGATATGTACACAAAATGTATGTGTGTTTGTTTGTATATATAGGTATGTAAAAAGGCGTGTGTGTGATTGTGGTTATTTGCGTGCACGTGTTTGCGTGTGTGTGTTTGCGTGTGTGTGTGTGTTTGCAAGGCACTTTTGAGACAAATTAATGTTTGATTAATCTTAATTTATACTGTATGTATAATTGGTTAGTACAATAAAGAAAGGATTTGTTTTGGAATCATTTTGTGTTCCGTTTTTTCTTGGGCGGCCCTCAATCCAATATTGGGTACCTAAATTGGCCCTCACTCATCAAAACTTTGAGAACCCCTGATGTAAGGTATTTTAAGAGGCTCAGTTGGTTAATATTTCTGTCAAATATATCAGCACCAGAATCAGAGAAGTAATTGAATATATCGATGTGTAAAGGCTGCATACATATCCCCAAATTGATATGTTAAAAGGCTGTAGCACTTCTTACATTAATTGTGAGTAATAGTAAATGAAATGTATGTAAGAATAAGAAATGTTAAGTTCATAAAGCAACCCTGAATCTAGCAAATTCAGTTACCCATACAATTTGTAAAATATCCACAGAGCATCAACTGAGCTCAGCAGCTAAGTGGTAATGACGGGGCTCACTGAAGGGACTCTTTAAATCAAGCAAGGAGTGGAACCTATTTAAGAGAAATTGAATACTGTTTCTATAACAGATGCCATGTTTTGTCAATTTCAAAGTCAGAAGTAAAGACGAGTGTAGTGCAGGATGTAAGATGAAGGGTCTGTGTTGATGAGTCAGTGAAGGATGGAGAGTTACCTGAAATGAACCCAAACTAATTCCTAACAAAGCTAGATGTGGTTTTCAATACTGTACCTTAAGCAGTGTACACAAAATAAAACAATTTCAGCCTTATGTCACAAACCTTACATGAAAAGGAGAAGTGGTTTGCTATCCGATGCATTTTGATAGCTATTCTCTTGGTGTTCTCAAAATAAACCTGCATGCAACTGTGCTCAATTCAGAAATGACAAGCAGCAGATCAGGGGCCTGTTGACTTCATGTGGTGTGTGTGTCTCCTAAACACAAAAGCAACCACTGTTTCTTTTGTTCCTGCTTTCAAATGTCAAATGTATTTTCCTTTTGTTCTGGCTTTTTTTAAATTTCCCTCTTCCTTCACTGTCTCTTTCTGGCCTCTCCCTTCCTCCCCTCCCTCCCCTCATCGCTGATCTCCATTCTCCATTCATGCAGCCCTGTCACAGCTATGATAATGATGACCTCTGTGTAATACTAGCTTGTTATTGGCCCACCAGCGAGGCCAGTGTGTACACCCTCTGTTGCTTTTTCTGCATTGACCATTGTGTTATGAGCAAAAGGCTGGAACGTGTGTGTGTGTGTGTGTGTGTCTGTATGTGTGTGTGTGAGAGAGAGAGAGAGAGAGAGAGAGAGAGTGTAGGTGAAACACAAAGCGCAGGCAGCCAGTCTGGGTGAGCTGCACAAGGGATCTAAGCAGAGGCGGACACATTCACCTGAACTGACCCTATATGCTGTTGCTTTTACACTGTCACGGAAACTTGGGTGGAAAATAACTGGAAACGACCACTCGGGTCTCTTTGTTTTACTGGAATCAGGCACATAAATGCCTTATTTGTGTGAGAAGTATTTGAACATAATACCACAGCTGTAGCTAGCTGATATGACACTGCAGTTACTCTAACCTTTAGGCTGCTCAAGACAGCAGCTGACAAACAGGACAAGAGAGAATCCAGCATTTAGAGTTGAATGAAATGCCATTACTTATTAAGAGCTGTAATTTAACTCTTTCACTCTGTCTTGGCCAGCTTCAAATTAAACATTGACATATTATCAGCTTAAAGGTCGGGTAGGTCATTTTGGAGAAACCAGCTCGAGTGCGCTAGAATTAGAAAATACACAGCCGGAAGAAATCTGCTACTTCCTTACAGAGCCCCTCCTCCAACACACACGAACGCGCACATGACCAATGAGGGCACGAGATAAGTTTGTGCACAGGTGGAAGGCTGACAGGCAGGTAGGCCATCCAGTTATTTTAGCCGGGCCGGCTCAGATGATTGGTCGTGCTTTTTACAGTACCACGGCTTCCACAGATGACATTTTTTTATGGATTTTTTGTCAAAGCACTTAAGATATTCATTGCTATCGGGATGTTAAGAGCATTCCGTGGAATATAACAAAAAGTGTATCTCGAGCCGGTTTCTCAAACTTACCTACCCCACCTTTAACCTCTTGAGCCCTGGGCCCTAACCCTAACCCTTGAAAATGACATTCCAAGAATGAATGAGTATATCTTCACTTCTAAAAAGTGTATATGAATAACCTTTTTTATCAAAGCAATGATACACCTGTGAGTTGGCTGTAGAAGTGTCAGAATCAATTTAGATGTTGCTGTGTCCGAGTAAATTCAGGGTCAGGGGTGAACCCTAACCCTAACCATAACCCCAGGGGCAATAGGGCTCAAGAGGTTAAAGGTTGTGCAGATTCATTTGGAATCATGTTTCTGGCAACCTGTTGATATTCACTCTTCTTTTAGTTTTGGTGTTCAGTAACAACATTGGATATCTCTTAATATTTCTTTTTGATTAAAGGAGAATGTAAAGAGGTGTTAAATCCACCCATACACTTTGCTTTTGCTATTCTTTTAGTTTTTACTTAAATATCAATGAAAATACCTTTTTAAATAATAGCTTTATGGCCTTGTTGATTATTTTCTTTATCTCTGGCAGTGCTTATGAGATCATATCTATCTCATGCATCCACATACAGTCTGTCATACACATGCTTTCAACCCTTTTTCTATTGATTTACAGTTGATAGAGGTGACGTGATGCAAAATATGTGGACTTTTTCTAAAACTCGTAAAAAGACGACAGCTATCTGCTCAATTTGAATTGAAACAATGCATGTCCTAAAATGTCCCAAAAAAGCAATGGAATAGGAAAACGTTTTCTTCTGGAGGGAATGCATTCAGCAGGTTGGCTAGGCCTTAAGGGCACAACATCTTTTGGAAGGAACAGTGAATATAAATATAACTTTATTTATGTACAAGAAACCTCCTCAGGGTGATTTTAAGTACTACTGTTTCTATTTAAAGCAAACTGTTATTTTCACTGTTGCTCGAGAAGTGCTCCATCTGAATGTGGCAAGCTGAACACCCCTGCACTGCTGTCTTACGATGATTTAGAAGAAAGGAACTTGACTTTAATCGGGGAAAAAGCACTCTAATATATGAAGTGACACTACATAATGTCATTTTTACTACAAAAGCATTTTACAACCTTGCTTTGTCATCCAAAATACCCCAGTGGGATATTTAAAAATGCCTGTCATGCTAGTGCCATGTAAGTAGACGTAGCCATAACAAAGAAAGAATGACGCTGTTAAATTGTCTACGCAGGTTGAACGACGAGGCCTTTTGAGGTCGCAGTGTTGGGAAAACACATTACATATTCACTACAGCATGAAAGGACGGTGACCTGCGTGATTGTTTCCCTCTCGTCTTATCTCTCGCTCCGTCTCAGCTATGTCTCCATTGTGTCGTGTGATTGAGAGCATTTCAATGACAGGAATCTTGTTTTGTTGAATAGCGCAGCCTGGTCGGACACAGATGCCAGGACATTCCTGGAGCTGGTAGTCTTTCCTTTTGGCAACCTCTGTCTCCTCTACTCTACTTTCCATGAATTTCCTTCATGTCCACTCCTCTACCCTCCTTTGCAAGCTTTTACTTCTCCTAAAAGTGACAGTCACAGAGGAAGAGAGGGAGGAATAGAGCATGTGTCAGTGGTTTTTTTGTTTGCCTACATGCTCAGTGTCCATGTATTGTTCAAAGAAAGACTACCTGCTTTTCAAATCCGCAAGTAATGCACTATTCATTGTATACACCAGCCTTGTTATCCCTTCTGAATAAGCCACACCACTTCATCTCGTTACCATTCATTACATGTCATGTCTACCACCCTACTCCCTCACACTATGTCATCCAGTATCTCATGTCTCCATTTATCAGTAATCATTCGATGGTGGAATATTGCACGTATCACAGTCTGCAGCGATAGCAGCCCAAAGCTCTTCTCCAGGCTTTGTAACTCTCCAACAGATGGCAGTGTGAATCGCTCTATCGGCACAGACCCCGCTTGTGATGACTGTGTGTGGATTAATGGCATTCATAAAGTCAAGCAGACACTTCATTTGCTCTTTAAACAGACAGGGTGAGAAGTTATTGACCTCTTGAACACTACATTTGTATTTAAGACAATCATTTTATTTATTTTTTAGGCTGTATGACTACCTTGATTATATATGTTGTACCTACTTGCTGAAACACATTACAGTAGTACAGCTAAATGTTATTTTATGCACTGTAGACCATGGGTATCAAACCCTTTAAGCTCCTGCTATAATCCATGATATTTAAAAATATTTATTTTTATTGGCATATTATACCAAGACTTATTTTAAAGACAAAGTATGCGATTACTTTTTATGACATTTTATGACATGTAATAATAGGCTAGCTAATAGGTTTTTAAGACCTACAATACTTTTTAGGAAAAAAAACACTATGACTTTGTGTCGCTTTTTTATTGGCATAGTATCTAAAAAATGTTACTATGATATACTATTTTACAAAAAGTTATACATTCAAACTCAAGGCATTAAACCACTTTATTGCACATTGTCTTGTGCATCTTTTGCATCCTTCTCATCCTTAGTGGAAATATAAATAACATTGTGTGTGCTTAAACAACGCTTGGCTACACAACATTTGTGTGAGTTTCCAGTAAGGCCTTTAGAAAGCAAAGCTGTCAACATAACGTTCGTCTGACGTTTGCTGTTTCTGTTCTTGTTTTCATATTTGACACTTTTATTTGTCCTACAGTAAAGGCCCTACAGGAATTAAAAAGAGACAGATAACAGTTGTTTTATTATCCCTACAGGAAACTTTACTGTAGGACAAATAAAAGCTAATAAAACAACTGTTTTACAACAACTGTCTCTTTTTAATCTTATCTTACCCTGAATTTGGTTTGAGTCCGGATAACTTATGTCATCAAATTGTAAAAGCCATGTTTTAGGCTCCACAATCTCACTCCACCAGCTGTTAACATGCAGTATACTCTGCAGGACAGACTGTCTGTTAGACTGGAGACAGTTTGGCTCATGTTGGCGTTTACCTCACTCAGGTATTTACTTACTTCAGCTCTTTATTAGTTTTCCATTATTGCACTCTCCCCTACCGCCCTCTGGCCACAGTTAATGTCCTCACGGGGACATGGTCACTCATTCCTTGTTTATTTGTTATTTGCTAGGTGACAGGCAAATCCCACAAGTCTGGCACACACTGTATGCATGTTTATTTGTCAACTTGT
Source organism: Gobionotothen gibberifrons (assembly GCA_943591055.1). NCBI lineage: Eukaryota > Metazoa > Chordata > Actinopteri > Perciformes > Nototheniidae > Gobionotothen > Gobionotothen gibberifrons. The sequence continues at coordinate 520,924 of CALSBZ010006684.1, forward strand.
AATTGTTGTAATGTACCAGATAACAGACAGTCTCTGGGGGGGGGCAGGAAGGTGGTCAGGAAGGGAGTTCCTGTTAACAGGAGCTCCGTGTCCTCCCCAGCGTTGTCTCTGTACTTCGTGTCCCCACAAGTCGCCTCAATGACTGTACATGTAATACAGGTCAAAGACCAAATACACTGCAGGTAACTGTCTTGCCTATTTAAAGCCGTCTCCCTTTTTAACGTATTTTATATGCTTTTAGAAAATAATGTTTCCCCTAAAAGAAAAATATACGTGAAACAATATGTTGTTGAAAATGAAATGAAAATAATAAATGCAGGCTATAATGTAATTACATTTTCCCTTTTTGAGGGCAAGTCCAATAAATATTTGTTTTATTTCATTTCATTTCAAACCTTTATGTATGCAGGTGAATCCCATTGAGATCATTGATCTCTTTTTCAAGGGTGACCTGAAACCTTATATTTAGTGAGCTGTATTACATATATCATATTCCTTTGCTCAGGTAATAACGACAATACCTTAGTACTATTTCACTTTTTAAACCATTTTTCTTTTTGTATTACTATTTACTATTTACTTGCACTATATTTTCTGTTTATCTGTGTTTTGTGTCGCACTGTTGGAGAAGCCTGTGACACAAGAGTTTCCTCGGCATAACTACACTGTAGCTATGTTCGTATGACTAAATAAAGAACCTTGAACCTTGAACCTTGTTTGGGGTTTGTTCACATTTTGTACAGCTGATTTAGACATTAGAGAACAGAAGAAAAAAAAGAAAGGAACTGATCCCTCACACTCAAACACACTTACTGTGTCAATTGGCTAACGTGAAACACATAAAGTAAAACCTTGTGTCCAGTGACTGTCCCATGTGCTGTCTGTGGTCAGAGGGAGGGTCAGGAGGGAGGGTCAGGGACAGCTGGAGCTTCACCTGTCACTGGATCACATTCGTTTATATGACACAGCAGTGGTGACACCCAACTCCAGCATTTAAACACTGCGTTGGGGGAACGCCATAACAAACCCCTTACCAATAAAAGAACCCTTAAGTGAATGTCAGTTAAGGAACCTCATATAAACAACAGCTAGCTACACAAGTGAAGCATATTTTTAAATTAAATTCAACAACAAAAATTGTCAGCTATAATGGCTCAATGTGATGTTTGGGCATTTTCATCTTTATAAAGGTGCCTGGTAGAAGCTCCAAGAATTGCTTGACGATTGTAAGTGTACAAAATGATCTAGTGTGTGCAAAAGGAAAAGTCTCACAAATGAAGCATACAGTACAGTAGAGTATGTCCAACACAGTTAAAAAGTGTGTTAGCAAAGAGGAGAAGTGATGACAAGACAATCAACAACAATGACTGTTAAGCTCATGAAAGGATGTTTGCACAACTGACCTTCAGCCTTAAAAACTAAATTGTACATTTGTACTCTTATTTTGTCCACTCTCTGCTGCTTCTTATGTTCTCATATGTAATCAAACCATCTATTTCGCCCACAGCCAGACTTGGAAACACATACAAGGAAAAGTACTCTTTCAACACACAAGCAGACGTCTATACACATGCACTTACACAATCTCCCTTATCGCCCACATCCACATACACACAGTCAGCGGCGATAACTGTTTAATTAATGTGTGATTGCAACACGCCGGCCTAATAATGTTTTTCCTGTCTTTCCCCTGGGCTACTCCTTTCAGAAAAACACTGCGGGAGGAATTTCTGATCCATTTTAAGCTCCAACGAGAATGTTGATAAGTCTGTAGATTACTGCCCAACATGTTTATGATAGCCTATTATTCCCTAAGCTTTATCCGGGCCCCGCGCGTGCTTCGTCTACTTAGCACAACTATTTAGGTCATGGTACAATCTCAGAGGAAAGCACTGTGGATATGGAAATAAGGAAACCTAAGCAATAAGTGTCAAAATTAAGCAAGTTATGCTGTTTTACGGTAGTTTTGACCAAGTTATGGCAAAGTAATAAACAGGTCTTTCAATCAACCAGTGTACTTGGACATGACCTCACATTATCTTAAAGGGGTCCTATTATGCTTTTTTGGGACATCTCTAAGAGTTGACAAATCACAACAGAGCCGGCCAGTTAGCCAATCAGAGCAGACTGGGCTCTGGTTTCAGACAGAGGGTGAAAAGAGGTGCTGCAGCACAGGCAGTATGAGAAACATATGTAAACATGTCACAGCAGAGGCACAACATATGAACCTGAAAAGGAGCATAAATGGGCCCCTATAACTTTTGTCATACATTTTGACATTGCTCAGTTATTTATAAATGATGATAATTGCCAAGCTGCGATGTGGTTACTTTCTTTTCTGTGACACACGGATATTTCAGATTTATGCATGCTATCATGACTCATATTTCAACAACAATAATAGCTGCTAAATGTCGCGCTCTGCTGTAAAAATGTCCAGGCCATCAGGCACACACACTAAAATGATGGGGAGAGAGAGGGGCCGCAGCCTTGAGCCTATGAAAATGCCATTGATGTTAACTATCTGAATGTGTCCTGCCAGAAATACCGCAGTTGGGCCGGATTTGTTCGCTATCAGCGTGTAGTAGAGACAGGAGTCTGAATGTGTCTGTCCTGCCCGGCGCGTGAGATCTTATGGCTCTTTGATGTGCTCTGTTGTTTAGGCTTTGATTTACGAAACGCCATCTTTATCATTTTCCCTGCTTTCTTGAAGCCATTGGAGCCATCAAAAGATATTGGTTAGTGTGTGTGTGTGCCGGGGCGGGCTTGTGTGTGTGTGCTTGCTTTTCTAAGTACTTTGAGGAGGGGGGGATAAGTAGAAAGGTAAACTGAAGGCCGAGGCTGTGAAGATGTCAATCTCTTTGAAGTTACAAAAGTGTGTGTTTTTCGTGGTTTTCAGTGTGTACGTGACTGTGTTTTGGTGTCCCGATTAGATGTCCTCTCTGTGTTTCAATGTCACCAGGCAGTCTGTCTTCTGTTTACCTCCATAACTAAGGTGGAGCCATCCATCTGTATTCACATCATGGTTAGGCCGGCTGCGCCCTGTCAAAGATGTCTCCGCTCAATGACACACCTGTGTTTACAGTAGGCAATGCATGTAAACAAGAGCGGCCTGTGTGTGTGTGTGTGTGTGTGTGTGTGTGTGTGTGTGTGTGTGTGTGTGTGTGTGTGTGTGTGTGTGTGTGTGTGTGTGTGTGTGTGTGTGTGTGTGTGAGTGAGTGAGTGTCTATCCGCCTACTGAATGGATCATATGGCTCAACAGCTTTTGTAATGAGTGGCTTTAGCAGGTAGACGGCGACTGGCAGACTACCATGTCATTATACCCTGCACTGCTCTGTCATTGGGACTGCAACTATATTGAAGAGGCAGATTTGTTTGTTTCATAACGCAGGTCTACACTGTATTTACGTTGAGCGAGTTTCTCGTGGAGGCACACAGCTGACCTAACCTGTTTGCCTTGTGTCATTTTGGTAAATCCAGGTCCACAACATGGAGCACAAAATGGACTCAGTCCTGCGGATCTTGGTGCAGCAGTTTCCGCCCCGGCCGGAGCTGAAGTCCACGCCCTCCATCCGCAGGGTGACCATCCAGAACCGCAAGGGTAACGGCGACGACCTCTGATGTCGCAGTGAAGGTCACACTGGGAACGATGGCGTCGTCAAACAAAGGAGAATTAAAGGACAAGGAGTTACATAAATAGCCTAGGCCCCCTACATGTGGGGCCAACCTGCACATAATAAGGGTACTCAGTCTTCCAACAAACTCTCTCTTCCATTTGCAATCGCACAGTTTCTCATTGACTATCTACTGAGAATAGAACAAACTTGAATTGTCCTCTTGGACATGAGGGCAGGAGCAACACAGAGATTGGGATTCATAAAGAACTAACTTCTCTTCTTGTTATTGTTGGCCCTGTTTGGTTCCTGTTTGGTTGTCTAAATGTAGCTTTCTCTTAGAAACCCCCATACAGGCCCTTAGTCTTCCCTTGCTGCACACAGTGACTCAAGCAGCGACATGCTATATGAATTTATTATCCTACCTTAGCTCATAATCACACTACTCCGATCATGTTAATTGATGTGTGGTCTGTCACTGAGCTGCATTCCTCTGCTCCAAATGTTATTCCAAAGCTAACTAACCCACTAATGAAGCCATAATGAAATCAAAGCACTCGAGTTCCCTAAAGACACAGAGAAAAAGTGAGAGTCCGGGCCATGGCAGAGGCATTCCTCAAATCCTTCTGATTATCTTGGCACCATCCACCCGCAGTACACAACAGGGCTATTTCCATAGCCACATATCCATCTAGCCTAACTGTACTTAGGCTGCGGCGTGTGTTTGTTAGTAGTGATCGAATAACACGAGGAGGGAAGGTCAGGTTATCTGTTGATTTTGCTCTGCGTTAGGAAGCGGAAGGCTGGAATAAAAGAAATGGAAGTAGAGAAATGTGTATGAGTCGGGCGGCTAACACGGTGCTGATTTACAGCTGCTTCGAAGCTAATGAAAATAGCCAAACCTCTTAAAGGGCCTGCGTTACAGTCCGGAGTGAAGGCATGGTCTCTCATTTCACTAAGATGCCATGAGCATATCGATCTCAATCTAAGACTCACTCCACCCTGCTTAATATCCTCCATTACCCTCTTCAGGGGGCACTCACTGCTGTGCGCAATTTGAAATACATTTGCCCCATTAAAGCTCTGATTATTTTTTCTCTGCAGAGCTAATTAAGTGCTGAATTCCTGGTAAGGGGAGATTACTCACTGGCAGCTTCTAATGAAAAGAAACACTGGAAAATGTGCAGAATTGAAACAGTAAGCTTTGAGTAGCAGACGCACTAATTCTGTGTGAAAGGTTTGGAAATATCAAGCTACCACTGAGAGCACACGACAATGCTCTCACTCTGTCCCCATACTTATCTGACAGAATGCCGAGGCATGTAGGAAGTAGAAAATAGAAAATAACTCAACTATGTAGCTACTGGATGAAAGGCCTCCTACAATTATAGCAATTCCTAAAGAGACGCATGCAAACACAAACTGAGGGTGAACAAGGGAAGGCAAAAGTGAAGAAGCCTTCTCTCTGCACTAGTATTTACTATTTTCATATTATTGCGTTTGTTTGAAATGTTATTATTTATTATTTATCTTACATTAAATAAAATGTTTATATTTTAAAGGTAAAGGTACTCATTTTGTGAAAAACCTTGATGTATATCCGCCTGTCCATTCTCCTGTACAGTTTTTTAAAACTTGTAAATAGAAACATTGCCTTATTGTACTGTTTTAGTATCATGTGGAAAGATCAAGCTGGAACATGTCTACTTTTTGAAGCAATGAGAAAAACAGAGTGCGGCTCCTGTTGTAAGAGATGGATGGAAATGATATTCATGCACACCCTCTACACTGAAGCCCTGCTGTAAATAATAAAACTCCATTTCATTATGCTCTGGCCTGCTCTCTTGGCTTGGGAGGAATTTGATTACCAGTTAATCTATTCCATAATTTGCTTTGGTTGGAGGGGGAAACCCGTGTTATAGTTTTCTTGGGCCATTTTTGTACAAATCTCAAGCCGAGCAAGGTCAAGGTAAACCAAGGGCCGGAGTTTCCATCCAAATCAAATCTCCTCAACTCCTCATTTCACTTAACTCCTTTCACACTGCAATCATCACGGAAGGGGAAAGAGAACGAAAAAACAACACGTTCTCCGCACCTACTTTGAACTTCAATATTCCATAACCCATTGAGCGAGGCATGCACGGGGAAAAAGAGAAGAGGTCTCGTATTACCACTCAATTATATTTGCCTTCAAAGGCCAAAAAAAACTGCGGATGTCCCAAGATCAGCATGGTCCAGAACTGAGAGAGAGAGAGAGAGGGAGGGAGGGAGGGAGGGTCAGCCCCAGTGGTGGGGTGGACAGGCAGGGGAGAAAAAGAGTGAGAAGGAGGGGAGGCAAGAGGCGGACGGCAGGAGCATGAGTGAGCTGGAGGAAAGAGAAAAAAAGGAGAGACATTTTCAATTAGCCAGAGAGACCACAGGGGCCGGAGGGCCGCAGTGCTCCGCTGCCTTTTGTCCTCCTCTGGTTTCTATCACTGCTCTGGGATTCTGGCAGGGAGAGCCAGAGGGAGAGAGGGAAGAAAGAGAGACCCCATGGCTACCTCCGTCTGCAGAGCCCGCTCTGTGTCACCCCATGCTCCTCTTTCATCTTGAGAGCAGACAGAGAAGAGAGAGACTCTCACTTCAAAAGACAGTTTGATCTCAGAAGTACACAGGAGCACAACCGAAAAGAGGATCAGAGGAAGCAGTTAAAAAAGAGAATATAAGGGACACACTGTCACAGACACTGGACAGTGAGATCTGGGACTCATGCTAGGTCATGAAACGCTAGACTCTGAGCTTTGCCCATCGTCCATGTCGTCTTTCATCCTGCCACCTGAGCCACGCTCAGAACAAAACTTCATTATGCTGCTGGAAGTAGTAGATGATAGAAATCACACAAAACAGACTAATATTATGATGTCTTAAAAATAAAACAAATGAAATAAGGAAAATATTCAGCCACCCACCATTTGCCTGTAGTCTTCAAACGTCCTGAATGTGATGTTTAAAAAATGTGTTGGCGCCTTGCTGCTGTCACCATTATTCTTTTCGGAGTAAGCATGCAACTGTGTTCACTGAAAAAACTGCCATAAAACATCTGGACACTAACATGCCGACACTAAAGAGAAAACACAATGAAAAACTAACTGCTGAACATAATAAGGCATCTGGCAGCTAAAGAGCTCAAGAGTTGGTGGACAGCAAAACAAAGCTAAAGGAATGCTTATGTTGCTCTGTGTATATTCAAAGGGCCATATTTTCATCAATCCAGCTCATGTGACACCAATTTCATCTTCAAGACACAAATCCTAATATTCAAATCACAATAGTTGATTGAAAAATACATGAATTGGCGATTTACTTTCCGAATGTTCTTAAAACTGCACTTTATTGATAGAACATGACAGGTCTTCACTTAATAATTATTATAAAAGAAAGTATGTTTTGTTGCAAGTGGATATCGCATTTTGAAAGTAAAAAAGACATCAGAAGAAGACGTATTGAAGGACAATTCATGTCACCCCCCACAAAAAGAAGAAAACAGGCTCAGCTGTGAGGCGAGGCCTGCCCACCATGGGGGTGTTTGGAGGCCACCTGTCCAGGGAGGCCCAGGCATGTAGAGGCCCAGCAGTGCTATATGAAAGCAGATATGAGTCAACAGGTGTGTGTGTGTGCATGTGTGTGTGTACGACATCAACCAAGATTGTGACAAACATTGTCAGCAGCAGCTGATGCCAGCCACTCTGTCAGGAGGTGTCCCTAAATAGCTGAGGCCAGCAGTTGTCTGAAGGACAGTTGCTTCAAGCTCCCTGCCCTACCCTGCTGCTCTTTATCACAGAATATTTGACATTCCCATTTGTGGCCTTTAAGCTTTAAAAAGACTGCTACAGCTCCTTCTGATTGGCTTGTTCTGGCTCGAAAACCATCATAAAACACCCAATAAGCACACACCTGTGATCCCACAAGCAGCAATGTGCAAACAAAAGAAAATCGCAGCTTAGAGGAACTGAATGGGAGGAAGTTTCAGTTTGTGTTATGGAGTCATTGGCAGAAGTAAAGAAGTGATATTAAAAAATGTATTTAAGTAATTTGTATGATTATGGTGTTTAAGCAGTTTGGTATGAAAGCAGGTCAAGATTGAGTTGTTATTCATGTTGCACCTCTTGGATGTTAACATCACTGTTAAGCCCTCTCATTACTTAAAGGGGACCTATCATGCAAAATGCACTTTGTGATGTCTTTTATACATCAATATGTGTCCCCGGTGCGTCGGGGAACTCACGCAGCGTCAGAAAATAAAACCCTCTCTCTTTTCATCCGTACCCAAAACTTTTTTAAACGGGTGTACAACAAGGATACAGATTTGCTGCCGATATGACGTCAAATCGGCAGCCACAGAAAGTTGCTATCAGAAACAATGCCTGACGTGTTTTGGACGTAATCTCGTCTTTGTTTACATTAGCAAGCCTCGCTAACACTCAGAGCTAACCTGTACTGGAGAGCACGTCTGTTTAAGAAGCAGGAAATAAAAAAGGAACTCACCTTGTGATAAACCTGCAAGAGAAAAAGCATTTGAGCTCCATACTGTTTCAGAAATAATCTTTGATGTGGTTTAGAACAGGATGGCGTTTTATCACAGCAGAATTTAACTTTATCTCCGGTAGAATTCTGATCAGGCATTAGCTCCGCCTCCTCTTTTCTTTTTTTTTCAAGCTAAGGACCCAAAATCCGCATTTCTCTAACAGGGCTGCAAAAGAGGGGTGTGAGCAGTATGAGGGATGGCTACAATGGGTGATCTGTTTAGTATTTTAAGCAAAAAACTTCACAGACATGTTTTGTATACTGTAGGTATGGCCCTACAATATATGTTTCCAATTTAGCATAATACGTCCACTTTAAGTATTAACTTGATTTCCGTGGTTAAGGGAAATGTAGAAGTGGTTCCTCTCCTTAGGAGCTATGTTTTCAGTCTCCTTATCCCAAACAGTTTTTCTATGCGGCCTTTCACGATGGCAACAGATACAGTACGCCCTTTGACCCCTTCTCTGTTCGGCCTGATCAGGGAGACATCACCCCATGGGATAATAAATCAACCAGAGGCCAGGAGGTCAGATTGACCCCTTGTGACCTTTGGCCTTACCAGATCTCCCCTCAGCCATATGTCTGTGGATCTGCCCTATGATGTGACCGGAGGAAAGCTCAGCATCCAAGAGCAACAGCCCAAAAACCAGCACTGATCATCAGATCCAAACACCCGTCAGAGTTGCTCAGCTTCACATCCTGGGTCCAGCCAGCCATAGGAACCCAGCCCAGAGCTGGCTATGCTAAGTGAGACTGCTGCTAATGTGTTGTTACGGCTGCAGATTTCTGGGCACGCTTTAAGAGGGGGGGTACGAGGTGTAGTACAAGCTGGGGGCTTCTTATATAGGTCATATTATTGGGGACTTTTCCCCCAGACAGGGAGAGAATTCCTGGCTTAAAACTGGAAGGACTTCAGTGGTGCGCTGGGGTTTGGCCCGCCGAGGCAGAATGTTAGGCATGGTGGACAGCTGCCCCGCGGAGCTACTGTAACATAGAGAAGGGGGGGGGGGGCGTAACTTCAAAACAACACAGAAGTGATATACTGTAAAAGCTTTGAATGTCAGTCTGGTGTTATGTTTAGATTTTTGAACGTATTTTTAATCAGAAAAGGGAAGTGAGCCTAAGAATTACTTGTAAAACTTGCCCGTGAAATTCTGAGCAATATGGTTTCACAATTACACACTTCTTCTTATTACGTACGCAGTTTCTTGGAAGTGAAGGAAGTTTCATGGGTGATGAGGAGATGCGGTGGACAAAGATTTCTATCAAGATCATCCTCGGTCAATTCTTTTAGTTACAGTTGATATTTTTGAACTGAACAAGAAAAGTAATTTTTTCCATATTTGTATACCTTCCTACTCTGTTAAATGTTCCCTGAAAGTCATCCCAAAATCAGCAACAGCATAATCTGCAGAGTGAAAATTGAAAACAGCATGAAAAATGTAATATTGGAAAGCCAATAGACCACATCCATGGCTGTGCAGAAGAGGTAGGTTTCATATGGTGAAGAGTCTGCTTTTCTCATCAAGTCCTGCATTGGAGAACATGTTCACTCATTCTTACGGCAAGAATCTTTTCAGAACCAAAGACCCTGCAGCCCAGAGGCCCCACGAGCCTCCTGATGAGGGCAGCAGAAGGACCAAAAAAAAGAGAGAAAACGGGTTATATTCGTATGAAATGTGGACCACTTTATTGCTAATGAAAAGTGGAAAGTTGATGCATTTCTGGTACCGATCCAAAACAACACTGAAGACAATTTTCCATCCTGTGTCATTTTGACCAACAGTGTTCTCTTGTCATTGGTTGTAGACATTATGGTAGGCCGGCTCGGATGATGGGATGTCATTTAATGTATACTGTGGTCAGTGTTGTAAGATGTATTTTTGACTGACTGGAATTGATGCCACATAAACTTCTGCAAATGTTAGAAAAAGTTGCATCATAGGGAAATATTTTTGCGTCATGTCAAATTCACGTCACATCCTCACACACCCATCCTGTCATCATTTATGTAGAAAAGCTCTTCTGCTAATTCAGACACAGTCACTCTACATTATGCATAATGTTCCACCACACCAATGACTCCGCTACACATTACAAGAGAGGAGCCACATTTGTTTTTTTATGGGTTAAAATTCATATGTTTGCAGTTGTAAGCCTATTGATGACTTAAACACAATACTCAAATACACTCTCAACTGTATCACAGTTCACACACACACTCACACCCCTCTGCCAATGAAATCATTCATCCAGGAGAATGTTTCCACGGTTCCTCCTGTTGTATGTTGGAGCCTCCGCCAAAGCAGATCAAATTAGTGAGGGTTTTTTTTGGTCTGTTTTTTTCCTCCATTAGTAATATTTGTATTAATTATGTCATTTATTATTCAAAAACAAGCAATTAGAATAACTATGGGAAAATGAAATGGGCGTTTTCTGTTATCTTATAGACAAAACGCTTAGTTTGTTAAAAGAAAAGCAGTCTTATTGACATCAAATCCATTTTCTTAGACACCCCCATCTTGCATAAGAAAACATACACATTTCAAAGGAATAAAAAAAGAATGCAATTCTAAACTAGCTTTTGAAGTTTCAAGATGTGGTACAGATAAAAATAAAGTAGGATACTCTGTCTGTGACCTTATAAAACTGAATTTTGAATTTTGATGTGATCAGAGAACAGAAATAGTTTGTCAGTAGAGATTTATTTGTCAATGATCTACAGTGCGAGTCCCTTGTGTCAGCTAAAGATGATTAATCATTGAATTCATGATGCCGTGTAAAAGGATATCACAAGTGAGATTGACAATCAAAGAGGCCTTGCCAAGAACAGAAAAGGTCTCTGTCTATATATCTGCCGTGCACAGATGTTTCAGCTGGAAGCTCGGCCCCTTTTTCTCGGCCAAATGCATCCTTGAGCATTCCTGACGGGATTACTGGGCCAGGTACCGTCCACTGGACAGGGAGATAAAGAAAGAGTGAGTCAGAGTGAGTGTGCAGCGCTGTTGTTTGCACGTCTCGCGCTGCGTGCTTGAGCAGATTTGCCTTGATAGAAGATAAAGGCTCTTTGATAGGCTGCAGGTGCGTTGCTTTAATGAGCATTACCCCCCCCCCTCCCCCCTCCTTTCTTCCCTGCACCACATCTGCACATCTGTCATTCGATGCTCTGCAGTATCTCCCTAACCTCTCCTCCCCCCCATCCTCTCTGCCTGTCACTCACCCCCAGACTGTCTCACACGCTTCGCACATCACGCATTTGAGGAACTAAACCGACGTCAGCGATTTGCTAATCAATGAAATGGTATTCCTGTATTGATACATCTTTTCAGAATCAGGGGACATGTACAGTGTTAAAGCAAAAGTGGCCTACCAGGTAAAAAAACAAGGCATGCAATAATAAAATGAAAAGCACACATTGGTGATGAAATAAGTACCTAACCATGGCTAAGAAATGTGTAGCAGCAATTTAAGTCAAATGTAGTGACATAAATAGCATATGAAAGTATTGCAACCTTAAAAAAAGGTTTGGGGACATTTATAAAAAATATGTTTTAATTTCTTTTTAAACAGAATACAGCTATACAGATTCAATTTGCCCTGCTCACAAGCTTTTAGGGGCACGTTTGTGAATACAACACAGAGAAAAAGACAGAGTGAGAGGGGTGTAAGGTGTTTGTTTGTGGGCACTTGCTTTGGCCTCACAGAGCCTGAGGTACCAAGGGAATAGCTGGATGACGTGGGTTGTGGCCTGGGCAGGAAACATGGGGAGGAACTTGTGACTTTATATTAAGTGCCGGGGCGGTTAACAGGAAAAGATAACCTGTTTTCTGTTGATATAGCAAGGAAGTGTGAACACGCCGCGATGCTTTCCACCTCTCTGATTGACTGGCTTACTGGTATTTCCTCGAGTTCAATGTGGTTTTGTTTGGGTGGCGTGTGGGACTGTTGCAGGAATGCTTTCAGGGACATTCCTGCTGTAACTGAAAAGGTGTTTCTTATGCAAGCAGAGATACTGTTGCATCATTGTGGCCACACAGGGAAGTCTTATCTCTGCCCTTCTGAATAACTGACCTTGTTATCTGTGGTCATTTTTTGTAAGTAACAGTTTAGTTTCAGCAGACATAGTCTCCGAGGAGTTGTTCCGCAAAGACTCAGTGCTGATGAGGCTTTTAGAGAGAAATTACATGGCATGATGAGACATTATCTGGCAAGAGGTTGTACGCAGGACAGAGAGACATGATTATGTGGTGCTGTTGACAAGACGTTTCTAGAAGCTATACCCTTTTTCTAAATGTGTATTTCACAAAGAAAATGTGTCAGGCTTAGAAAAACAACAGAACATGTTGTCACTGTGTGTATGGTGAGATATGATGTCCCATTGTATGAAGAAATACAAAATAAGAAATCCACATGTTTCAAAAAATTCCACATAATAAAAAAAGGTTGTTTACACCTCTCATTGCTGTAAAGGGTCTCACTAAATAGAAGAAACCAGTTTGCCCTCTGCAATGCTCTAACTAAATGACACACACACACACACACACACACACACACACACACACACACA
>CALSBZ010006684.1:533767-558449 GCA_943591055.1 Gobionotothen gibberifrons
CACACACACACACACACACACACACACACACGCACACACACATAATAATAATAATAATAATAATAATAATAATACATTTGATTTATAAAGCACCTTACATTGCTCACAGCAATCCCAAGGTGCTTACAGGAGCTCAAAAGCTTTTTTTAAAAGAAAGATACATACACACACTCACACCACTCAGCAACTGCATTTTTGGAGGGAAGTTTTACACTTGTGTATCAAGCGCTTTATTTCAATTAATTTAGTTTTGTCATTTGATAACAAAATGTTTAACCATGTGGGCAGCCAACATTTTCACACTCACCACAACAATATGCTTCAATTTAGTTTTTATGTTTTCAAAAATACCATATCAACTAAAAATATAATAATATTAATTGTTATAAAAACATTAAAAATACTACATTAAAAAGCAAAGATGCAAGAACCTGTTATTACAACAAATATGCATTAGGAGCTCCTTATTCTTGTTCAAAATATTCAAAACAGTTAACAATGGTGTATTTTGAGGACTGATGATTGGCTGACACACACACACACACACACACACACACACACACACACACACACACACACACACACACACACTCCAGCCAATCAATCAGTTAATCCAACAGCCACCAAGCCACCAAGTCAGTCAGTCAGTCAGTCAGCCAGTCAGTCAGTCAGTCAGTCAGCCTCTGTTTGGGCAGGGTGGAGGCTCCTAGACGGGCCCTTTGTCTGGGCAGAGGAGCCCCAGACACAACAGTGGCCGGCCCTGGCCCCTCACAATGGCCCTCCACACAAAAGCCCACACACTGGGACAATGGGCTGGGCTCAGAGTGGGGGTGGATGGCTGAGCTGAGGTTACCCACCTGCACACTTCAGGACCGGACCCCCCCCCCCCACACACACACACTGCTGCAGTTGTCTTCCTGTGTCTGTGGCAGGAGGACGGAGCATGGAGATGCCGTGCAGTGAGAGCAATCATTTGGGTTTCTACAGCAGAAGATGTGCCATGACAGAGAGTCAGACACATGTGTAGTAAAGTTACCTCGGGTCAAAGAGCGTCTAGTCACGGATTAGGGCCCTGCTGCTGCCACACATCAATCACAATGACACAATAATACAATATTAGAAGTTTCATTACAATAAACATTAAGTTGTTTTGAAGCATTTAAGTCATGTGATGCCCCTGTGGGTTCATCTGGAGAGGGCCTTGATTGCAGTAACTCAGGCAGGGCACTTGGGTCTGGTGCCCTGCAGTTATTTAAAGCCTCTGCTCCTCTCTGCTTCTCCCTGCAGGCACCCCGGTTTTGTTCTATGAGTTTCTTCAGTTGCTTCACTTTGTGCACTTCAACACTCTCACTCACATGTCCATACAATCCTCACCCTGCATTTACACTATTACCACTGACATCCACACCTCATACTTTACTTGTTTTGCACTTAATTAATTTGGTTGATTTGAATGTTTTGTTTAAATATATTTTGTTAAACGTGGATATGGTGTGTCTTCTCTTTGTTGTGGCCTTTTGAGCCAGGTCATAACAAATGGGGGCTCGTCCTATGGGTTATTTGTAGAAAGTTTGGTTAAAGGTTTGTGTAGTGCTCAGAGCACATGGTGTCATTGAGCAGCTGATTAGTTGATGTGGTCCAGCTGTGTGCTGGCTTGGCGCTGCTATTTGGGGGACACATCATGTCTTTTGTATTTCAGGAAGCCTGTTTGACATGGCGTCAGATTGTGTGCCAATCAGAGGGTAAGATGTTGCTGTTTGAAACACTTTTGTAAAGGGATTTCCTCACTAGGCATAAGTGGCGTTTCCCCTTGGGTTGCGTCTGTTCGTTTCATAGTGTTGTGGCGACGTGGTTAGTGTCAGCTGTTTTCGGACAGCTGTCTCGGGGGCACGTCCGCGTGATGTTGTGGTGTTGCCTGCGTGCAGGTCGCTCCACAACTCCGCCGGGTCCCAGTGCGTAATTACCCAAGCCACATGAAGACTAGGTGAGATTAGTACGATTTTGGTTAGGCAGTGACTGTGAGGGGGAAATTCTCTGTTGGGTTTGTCTTTTGCCCATGCATGTTGGCAGGTTAACACTTTGCTTTCTGATTGGTTATAGGATATATATATATATATATATATATATATATATATATATATATATATACACACACACATTACGGTAGGCTACCATTTAATATTTTTAATTGATCCAAAACAGGATCCCATCGCTAAATACCTGGGAAAAAATATAATCAATAATTATCGAACATTTAAAATATAAAATTAGATAATATTATGAGATTTAAATCATGAATTCTTTAAAAGAAAAAATAGAATTTCCAAAAATACACTTCCAAAGTTGAATTCAGTGTCAACACTACTCATAGCACATTTTGCAAAGATGTGTATTTTTCCAACAAAATATAAATAATGTCACAACCTTATTAATAGCAGAAATTATGTAAGATTTAGATGAACATGTACTATAGTTTAAAACAAACCAAAGAGAATCATAAGTGAAAACACACTGTTCTCTCACACACACACACAAATACCAAAACACACACTGACAGAAATACTGAAGCTACTAAAAAAATAAAAAATAAAATAGTTGCCGTATTTCCCCCAACAGTTTAGCATCGTATTCTGAGCTAAACGCACTAACATTCTTTTTTTCCATGAAAGCCATTCCCATGATAAGTTACTGAATGTGACTGGCTGCAACAAGTGGTCTGCTTTCCACACTCCTTTTCATTGGATGACCAAAGTGTCAATCATCAGTCAGCACAAAAACGCTTGTGGATTCATATTAGGGAGTGTCATTATATTCATCAGGATGCCTGCAATAACTTTCAAAAGTGTGTTTTGGACTTTAACAGTGATAAAAGGTTGTTTTAAATGTTCTGTTATTTTTATTAGGTTTAGCTTGGGGAATAAGAAGGTTTAATAGATAAAACCAAACAGTGTGTGTACGCATTCCAGGGTGTATTTACACCAAGTGTAAAAAGCAACAAGTCAGATAGATTTAATTTTCTCTTTTAATTGATTGCAACACATTTTATAACCACACATTACAAAATGCACATCAAATATTTTATCAGGCTCAGTTTGCAACCTTGTTGATAAGAAAACAAAACTACCAAAAATATGCTTTTACAAAAGACAAATATAATAAAGTAAATGCCACTTTGGATAACCGTAATCAAAAACCCATTTTTATTCTACATAAAAAAAGCTTGACATAAATAAGTTAGTATAATTTCTCAGTGTTTTTACAAAATTATGTACAAAGGTACATTGCAAAGATTTACACAAATACACAGGCATGGTGACTGCATTTCAGATACGAGCTGTGCTCTCTATCCAGGTGTACACTGGTCTCTTTGAATATAACCCACACTTTAGGCAAATAAGGGAAGCTTTTAGACGCTCACATTTGCATCCTCAGCAGGCTAACAACATTGGTGAAATAATTACAAATGAAAATTTAAGTACAAGTTATCACAAAAAAATGTGAAGTCGATTAAGGAGCACAGGCTGTACTAACCATGCTGAAGCAACCATGTATTTGGTATTGTAGGACATTCAAACCTCCTCTCTGAAGAGCATTAAGGCTGATGAAGCAAGAGTAAAATATATTGTTGGGGAGAGGATGACTTTACCACACAAGCTGTGCACACTGCACAGCTTGTGTGGTAAAGTCATCCTCTCGGTACGGTCTTTGTCCTTCAATATCTGAGTACCTCAATAAATCAAACACCATTACAATGTGGCTGAGGTGTGCAAGAGAAAAATAGGTCATATTCCAGGATTTAACTGATGCTAAAAGCACCGTTCACAAAATAAATAATGGGGTGATCATAAGGAAGTCCTAAGACACATTACATTTTTTTTCCTGTGTTGTTTTCCAGGGGAAATGGATACTATGAGACTCTGCACTACGTGACACTGAAGTGACCAGAGTGAGGACAAATAAAAAACAGATGAGCTACATTTCTACCGTTCTTCACAGCTGAGTTAGGAAGATGACGGAGTGAAGATACACTGTTAAGAAACTGTAAGAATCCATGATTTTCTTTAAGTTGTAGCAATTAGGGACTTTGTCCAAGTCACACTGCTTTTCAGAAAATAAAATAACAAAAAAAATATAACAGCATTTTGGAAACACGTTATCAAACTACACTGCAATTCTTCAAGTCAAATCAAAATTCACACCTTTTTACATAAAGGATTTGTGTTCAAATCATAATGTTTTCGTATGTGCTACATATGGAGAGAAATATAATATAATATGTATTTATTTACACACAGGTAGTAAAAAAAAAAGGAGCAAAAAAGGAAATCAAACCTAATTGCACACTGCTACATTGACTGCTTTTAGAGGCAGTAACTTTTTTTAATTGAGTGCCACAACTTTAGTGTTTCTATTCAGTGCTTCAACAGCGTCCTCCCCCGTCTTCTGGAGAGCTGATATGTTTCTGATGCTGTGTAGTTCCTCTTCCAAAGTCGGCCAACACTGAGGTTCCCACGTAAAATGGGAAATACATCTTCGGCTCTGTGGGGGGAAATTAAAAAAGAGAAAAGTAAGAGGCTGTACGGTCGAGACAAACTGCTTCATGCAACACTTGCAGAAAACCTTTGCACATGAGTGAGAATTGAGAGAACAGTGCATAGTTTTCTAGAAATAAAAAACATGGAGCTTTTCTATTTGCTGGAGGAATAACTTGAAAGCAACAAAACAGTATCCAGACATGTATAAAGAAAACATAAATGCACTACAATTTCCATTGGCTGAATTAATGCAATTTTTCTGTTTGCTCATCAATTTGACTTTAAGCAAATATCTTACAGGTTTAAAAATAACAGGTGTGATTACAGATCAGCACTTGCACTGTCTTCTACGCTTAGTAATGTATAGGATTTTTAAGAAGGTTGCCACCATAATGGAAAAAGCATGCATGTAAAGAAAAATGTAACAAACTTGTGTCTCATTTTCTTCATCAGAAACACGTTTTGTATTTCAGTGCTACCTTAAACAGACCAGTTTTCACAAATATAAAGTAAAAAAGTAGACTGGGTGTATTGTACTGCTCTTCTGCTTTGCCTATTCCAATCCTGCCACCACAATGCATATCTCATGCCTATCCTCCCTCTGCCGTGACCAACACGCGCACTTGTTTTCAGAGCTGCACGGCTCTTCTGCACACTCTCTAACGGCTGAGACAGATGTGTGTGTGTTGTAACATTAGTGTGCAAAGTGTGCGCAGCACTCACACATACACTCACAGAGACCAGCCCCTTCCCGTCCCTGCGCCGAGGGCAGTGGCTGCTGACGTGTTACTACTACACTGTTGTTCAGCACTTGTTTACAGTTCAGAGGGAGACTCGGGCTCGCCGTGGCACGCACAGCTTGTAGTAAAGAGGTGAAAATGTGCAGCCACAGCTTTCCTGCTCTTACTCAGAACCCCTCTTGCATCGATTATAGTAAATCGAAAGAGGTTTGAGTGCAGAAATACAACTGAAAGTCTACCTGCTGCTGTAACCACTTTTACTCACACCAACACACTATTACTAGCCTACTATATGAATGGAGGAGCCTGACAACAGTACGTTGCATGTCAAAGCTGCACACTCGCTTAAATCCACATTTGAATATTATTCCATCTAAATGCAAAATAACTTGCATTAAGGAAAAACAGCATATATACCATAGAAAAAAAAATTCATAGCGTTTTCTTACTTCTGGCTTTCGAGACAAACAGCTGGAAGAGGGGGACGCTACGTTAGTCTTAATTACACTGACGCTCAACCAACTATTGTTACATCATGGAGAAGCCCATTACGTTATTTTTAGGTTGCATAAAATGTAATTCTTACCGTTTCTGGTCTTCACGTTTGCCTCTTGGGACTGGTTTTTCTGGGTGTTTTTTCTGTCGAGTGGCTCAGACTTGGACAAGTAACCTCCTCTGAGCTGCTGTGTGACCTCTTATTCTGGGCCGAGGGCTCTGCAAAGGCAAAGGGAAAAGTCAGTGAAAACTACTGAAAACGCATAAAAAATCAAATGATGTCCAATGTAACTGAACTTCTGCATGCTAGCCCACCATTTCCCATGATGTTGCATTTTATAAAATAATACAAAAAAAATGCCTGATGGGCGACATACCCCCACTGTGATCGATCTGTTGCATAAGCACCAGCCGGACTACCTGCTAATTTAACACACAGCTGTGAGTAATTTTGGTGCAAATTAAGTACCGTGGCATGCAGGTCTTTTCCTCAGCCCGGTGCACTGCTCCGTGCACTCCATCTGCCCGTCCGCCCTGTCCGTGTCTTCGGGCACCACAACACAGTGATGGTTCCCGTTTAGATCCACATTATTCCCGGCGGAGCAGACGCTCTTCTCCCTCCGCGGCTGCCGGTTGTAGAAATTCGGCACGTCTCTGCTATCCACTACCTCCCACTCAAGCCTGCCGTGAGACAGCGGCGTGTGATTAGAGAAGTCGAAGCCCCACTTGGCGGTGGCAGCCTCTTCCATCTCCCGCAAGTGTCCCTTTAAATCCCTCTTTAACTCTTCGTGATCCAGCGAGCCGAAGAGGCTTCTGCAGGCGGACGGTTTCGGGTGATCCGACACCCGGGAGTCCGTCCGCTCCAGCGTCGGGCTCCCGTTTGATAATCGAACATCTGACATTTTCCCCCAAAAGAAAAGACTATTTTTTTTTTTAACAAACAGCCGTCCAGTTTTCACAACACACTAAAAAACAACGGGTATCTCCTCGTCGGTTGAACAGGCTCCAAAACAAGCGTACAACGACTTATGCCATGCATTCGTCGGGCTGGAAACGGTAACGGTCGCGGTGTTTTCAAGCCGAAAGTAGTCTCCACGGTTCATCAAAACAAAGTGCCCAGGAACTGAAGCCTCTCTGTCAGTCTGGTCCCGTAGTGAGAGGAACTGTGGACGAACCTCAGTACCCAATATGGCGATTGAGAGATGTACTTGGGATCTGAGTGGAGATTGACTAAAGGGGGAGGAAAAAAAAAAAAGATTGACACACAGAGCTATTTAAACGCAAAGAAGGTCGCTCATTGGTCGAGGCGCTTAAGCCCGCCCCCTCTCTTAAGGGGGAACAGCTAGTTGCACCAGGCTCTCACGTTCAGCACGTCTGGATGCTACACCGAAATCAACGTTGTTCTCATCTCCACACACACTTAAGACGGTTTTGAAAAATATGTTTAAAATAAATTGTTACTGTGAAAACAGTTGCAACATAACCTCTAAATTAAACATTTGTTGACACTCTCTTAAAAAAAATACACGTTGCATTTCACTTTTGGACCAATAAGAATAGTTGTTCATCAGTTAACATGTTTTCTATGCAAGTGACCAAATGAGAAAACAATTCTAAAAGCTGACTTTGGCTTAGATTTAAATATTTAATAATATAGCACAATGGAATTTTTTAAAGAAATCACAACAGTTTTAGACACTATGACAACTTTGTTTTTCAATTTAAATTACCTTATTCCTTTCATACATCTAAGGCCTAATTTCTTTAATTAAACTAATGCATTTTTTAAATATCTTAAATAAATATACAAATCAGAATTTTCTTTTTTATATATAGAGAGAGATATAACTGATTCTGGAAAGCTAAAGCCTCAAGGTGTAGTGGTCTCTGTTGAGGAAGGTATAACCCCCCCCCCCCAATCCATCCATGAACAATCCAACAATGCCCAGCATGTAAAAAAAAATCTGCAAACTGGGTAAAAGGGTATCCTTATGATATGGTATTCCCACCAATTCTCTGGAGCTGAGAGAGGTAAGTCAAGGTCAGCACACACCAGAGTCCGTCCTCATCTCCACCGGCCCCCAGGAGAAAAGTGAAGAACAGATGTACAAGAACTAGAGAGTCTTGAAAATATTTTTCCAATTCAATAGTCTGCAAAGGCAAGAAACAAGAAAAAAAACAGAATGACAGGCAAAGGCCCTGCATGCTGATAGTACGAGTTATTTACACCACAGCGAAAACTGTACTGCAGGGGAAAAGGAAATGCCAAACCCTTGAATTTATTTTTATTTTTTTTAAATAATATAATTATCACATTTTTGGATTCTCAAAACAATCTTCAAACTGGGTGTGTTTTTTGGGAAATGTATCCAAATCCTCATTCTTTTCTTTGTGCTACAGTTTACACCTTCGACCAGTAAGACAGAAAGATCAGCCACAATAAGAGACATGTGGACCTCATGTTCACATAAAGCTGGAAAAAAAAGATAAGCCTAAAATAGAACTATAAACTGTTTGCGAGAAATGATGCAACTTAATTAGACCGTGAGCTATTAATTACCTGTTGGGTCGCAGCAGGGGAAGAAGCGCAGCTGTGGGTAATATCACCATTATGACTTGGACAATGCTGCCCTCTAGTGTTCACTTTGCAAAATCTCTTTAGCAGCAGTAGAAAGTCAGCAGGCCACAATCTTTATATCAAACGCTTTTTAATACCATAGCTTTAGATAAATGTCTGTACATATACATATTTATATGACAATAATTGGCCTAACTCAAGGTTTTAAGCCAAAAAAAACAAGAATGTCCCAAAATATGAATCCATCCACATCATGACTGATCTTGCAGAGGTAGAGTCGCCTACCTTCCCAATCAGTCCATCAAAGGTAAGGTCAAACTGGTCCTGTGTGAGAGCAGCGTGACGGCCTCAGAGACTGAGCCACTTGATGATGTAGAAGTTCTTCTTGCCCACTTTGAGCAAGGAAAGTCCATTTGATAAGATATGGAGTTTGGGGATCAGCACCTGCTCTGGTTTGTCCGCACACATGTGGTTGATCGACACGGCTCCCGCCAAAACCATTTGGTACCTGCACACAAACAATTAAAACAGTCAGTTAGTGCACAGTTTACGCTAGATAATAAGTGATGCTCTTCTTTGTTTCACATCATTTATATATGTATGTATCAATTGTATATATTTAGTTTGAATATAGCTTGCTGAAAAAAAGTCATAGTAAAGTATTCCATTATATAGTCTAGGGTGCATTCACACCTAATAGTCCGCTTCTCTGGTGCGCACCAGACCACAGTTTGTTACATTGTTTCATTTTTCAGAAGGTTTGGTTTGCGTTCACACGGGAAAAACTCAAACGGACTATAAACTTTAAACACAAGTCATGTGCTCGGAAATGCTGTTCAACCATTGGTCAGACATTAAGGGGGTAAAAACGCAAATCCCGGCAATTTCTACCGGAGCCTCCACAATGGAGCATCGGCACTTTCGGCAGGTTATTCTCATGCTGCTGTTAATCTGGAGATCAACAGACACTAGCGGCCCGCGCATATGATTATATAAATCAGACAACGTCCGTTAAAAAACATTATAACGCATATAATGAGAGACGTTCTGCAGTAAGGAGGGGCATTTCACCGACGACAGGTGTTACTTTTATGCAGTTGACGGAGCATTTTTACTTTACACGACACTGTTCAACACTTCAGTCTGCTTCACTCTTTAACTAAACAACCGCGGATGTCTTGAAAGACTCTTTCGCTAAAGATTTTTGAAGACATCCGCGTTCTTGTGACACGTAAATACTACGCTTCCTATGTTTTGGTGCGGACTGCGTTCACACCAGCAATGAACCGCTCCAGAGTTTGCAAGCAAGCGTTCCGAGACCACCTATTTTAGGCGGACCAGAGTCCGGTGGTTTAGTTCACTTAAGAGGTCTCGGACTGTGTTCACACCGACCCAAATGAACCGCACCAAGCGGCTAAACGCACCAGAGTTCGATTCAACCGAACTATAAAAGGCTGGTGTGAACGCACCTAGACAATAAGGTGCATTTTGACTATTGATGAAATTGTGTTGCCTACATTTTTTTTTAAAGATCGTAGTTGGTACTGTTGATCATAGAGTTAAGCAATTAACTCCAGAACAGAACGCCTCTGTAGTTCTCTACATGCTTGAAAGGGAAAGTTGTTTAGTTGGTTGCTTTCTGAAACCCTCACTCTTAAGTGCAGCTTAATCCTACAAACTGGACCTTTAACCAAACACTGTGCTATAGTCGCTTTCTTCAACCAGAGCTGACCCCAAAATATTGTGAGATGATTTAAGCTCCAGATTATGATATCAAAAGCTTTCGGACTGTTGATTTAAAACAGGACAACCTACCCTCTGGGTCCCTCTGGGATGGCGTTGACGCTGCGACAGGCATCTACGACCGTGGTTCCCGGCTCCAACAGCAGCTCGTGGAAGGGAGCCTCCCTGAAGAGCTCCTGAAGCTCCTCGTCACTCATTTCCTCCAAAGCCTGCACGCTGCTGTGGTACAGCGCGTTTGTACATCTGGAAAAAGAACATACAATATAACTTCTTGTCTGAGGATTAACCCTCTGCAAGGAGGTCAGAGGTCATGGGGCAATCACAGAAGAGTGACTTTAGTGGAGATCATTTTCAGTTATACCCTTTTATTCTCAAACTGAATGAGTTGCTGCTCCCTTAAACCCAATTCAAAGAAAGTATGTATCAGAACCGGAATCAGAATCAAGTTTATTGCCAGGTACGTTTACACATACAAGGAATTTGATTTGGTATCTGGTTGTGCGAACATAAACAATCTGAGAAATTAAGTTGCAATAGTAGGTAAAAAAATAAATGTATAAGGATAATAAAAAATAAGTATTTTTAAGAAACAATTTAGCATTTAAAAAAAGAATACTAAAGACAAGTATTTACACTCAATATAAATTTCAATAAACAAAGAACCTTAAAAGCTAAAAAACTAAAACACTTAGGACAATGAAAATATGACAATATGGCAACATGCAGTTGATTATATTAGAATGTAGAAACTAGCATAAATAAAAGAGCATTAAATACCAAATACAGGAAAAGCACATATAGCGTGTTCTCACCTCTTTGCACTCTCGAGGCCTTCCTTCCCATGCACCAGTTTGGTCACCTCTGCGGCCAGACGTTTTTGTGCGAGGCGTTTCCCTGGATCCTCTCTCTGCTGCTCCATCACCCTCTCCACCTCCGCCAGAGGCAGGAAGGTGAACAGCTTCAGGTAACTGCAATAACAAAGCAAAAATATTCATAAGCCAAAACAACCAAGTACTGTTTTTAAGTACACTTTTGTGGTACATATTGCTCCTTCCACCACTGTGCAACAGGCCTTAATCTTCACCTACTGTTTCACGATGGCGTCTGGCTGCCTGACTAAGAACTGGTAGAGTTCGAAGGGAGACGTCTTATTTCTGTTGAGCCACACTGCGTTGCCGGCGGTCTTCCCCAGCTTGTCCCCCACAGTGCTGGTCACCAGAGGGAGGGTCAGGCCGTACACCTCCTCACCACTCACTCTGCAGAGAAAAGAAAACACATTTCAGAAATTCAGAAAGGAATCAAACAGTGATGATCATGTTGTGTTTGAGTTCAATCCAATTGTGACAAATTATCCCGAACAAAGACAAAAACATTGGCCTATATAGTTAGAAAGGATTTCCTGGTGAGATGTTACATCAAATTATCCAGCTGCTCAGTGCCTCCAAATTGAATCTTACAGATTTGTATTTAGTTCAGAAGTTAGAAATCATAAATCGTTTCTAATTAACAAAAGACCACATTCGGTTCATAAGTTCCTGACCTGACCAAGGGTTAGCCAATATATCTATATTATATAAATATTTCGGACGCCCGTATCATTACCAGAACTCCTTCCATTGATCACATCACTCCGGTTCTTCAACAACTTCATTGGCTCCCCGTTAAATACCGCATCGGTTTTCAAATGTTGCTCCTCACCTTCAAGGCCCTTCACACTCTTGCACCTCCATATCTCTCTGAACTCCTTCACATCTACACTCCCTCTCGTGCCCTCCGATCCTCCTGTGCCTTCCAACTCACTGTACCTTCTGCCCGCCATGGGGTCAAGAGCCTTCAGCCACTCTGCCTCCCCGTCTCTGGAACTCTCTCCCACGAGACATCCGCAATATGGACTCACTCTCAACCTTCAAATCCTGCCTGAAAACCCACCTTTTTAAACTGGCGTATTCAATATCTTAATTCTTCTAAACTGATTGTTGTTTTTAAGTCTTTGTTTTTTAAGTCTTGAATTACTGTTTGATCTTCTTTGTTGCTTGTTTTTAATTATGCTCTGTAAGGTGTCCTTGAGAGCTTTGAAAGGCGCCCATAAATAAAATGCATTATTGTTATTATTATTAAATATAGTAATATGAGCCCAGATATCGACTTAGATTTTGTATATTGTGAAGAAGTGTTTTATTTGTCTTGGTTTAAAGGCTGCTTTACAGTGAGTATTTTTCTGAATGTAATAGCTGTAGTAGCTTTACTATTATTTACCCACTTGGGCAATAAAGCCATATTACTAATTATATATAAAAATTGTCATTGTGTAAATATTTTTGTAAAAGCAGCAATAGTAACCACTACAACGTGACAATGTTGCTATTACCCAGCCCTACTCTGAACACTCAAAGCAGAGACATTGCAATAACTTTTACTATTATTGAAGGGGCCTTTACTTGTGAATGTACTCATGTCCAGACATCAAGTTGCCCAGCTGGTCGGAGCCCCCCAGCTGGATCTTGCAGCCGTATATCTGGTTGAGGTGGTGGAAGTCATAAGCCTGGAACATCTGGTAGGTGAACTCCGTGAGGCTCATCCCGTCCGCGCTCTTCAGCCGGGTCTGCACGCTGTGGCGGCTCAGCATGGTACCCATCCGGAGGTGCCTCCCGGCCTCCGACAGGAAGCCCACCACGCTCCAGTCCTTGTACCAGTGAAGGTTATTTAATACAGTCACCGTGCCCAGCTTCTTGGAATTGTCCTGAAAGTGCACTTCGTGGTTGGTGAAAATCCTCTGGATACTCTCCCGGATGCTGAGGGTGTTCTCCTCCACAACCTCCGCAGACATCCGCTCCCTCTCGCTCGTTTTCCCGCTTGGGTCTCCGATTTGTGCCGTGGCCCCTCCGAGCACAGCGAGGACATGGTGCCCGGCGCTGCGGAAGTGCAGCAGGCCGATGATAGCGAGCAAGTTGCCCACATGGAGGCTGTCGGCCGTGGGGTCAAAGCCGCAGTACACAGTCTGAGCCCCGGACTGGAGCAGCCGAGGAAGCCGGTCCTGAGCTGCGTCTTCTGGGAAAGAGTTCTTCAGAATACCACGTTTATTTAGAGTAAATAGCAGCCCGTTATGTGCAGGGGAAGTGCAGTGAAACTTAGATTTGAGTGTGAGGTAAAGACGTGTTCGCCTTAGTAGAATAAAGGATCCATGCAGCGATACATAACGGCAGGTTCCTGCCATGGACGCTGCCATGTTGGACTAATGTGTCAAGAACACGGAGGAGGAGCTGAGAGTCACGAGGAGTTTGTTTTGAGTATAGCGCCTCTAATGCACGGGTGCTGAAGCACAGTGAAAACATAAGGATGCATGTACTTAAAATAATGTATGCATGCAGTGAAATGAAAACCAAGCATTATCTGGGCTGGGGCAGATCTCCAAGGGTCTAAAAGCAGCTAAGGGGTCCAGGGGCAAAGATTATCAATTTCTTCATTCGTTCTTTGTATAGGCCTATTGTCAGCACCACCTAAACAAATTATTTAAAGAGATGTAAATGCATCTTGTATTAAAAATAGTTTTCGGGAGTTGTGGTCTTCCTGCAAGAAAGGGTTTTATGACTAGGTATGTAATACTATAGGGCCTGCTCATTTTAGTTTTGGTTGATAGTGTAATTTTAGTGGTGCGTATTCCTAAACATAAATGTATTTACAAAAATTCCCCCACAGCTTTTGGGGGCAGGCTAGTGTGCCTTACCCTACCTTCATATTTGTTTCAATAATTTCTACTGTCCATGGACATTAAAGCAAAAAGCAGTACGTGCACTGAATTTTACAAAGAAAATACATTATAGTTGCAGGTTTAAATGTACACCAAAAGAAGGCAACTTGCATCAGGTCTAGGTGACCAGCTTATAGTTAAGTCTAAATATAACCAAGTGTTTTGAAAATAAAGTACCTTTGACTCTAGACATGTTCAGCCCCCAATGGTACTGTATAAACCTAATATTGAGGGGAAAAGGGTGAATGTAATCAAACGTTTAAAAAAAAACAAAAAACTGTTATTGTCTTTTTCAAATCAAACAAACAAAATGTGGTGGATTTAAAAATCATTTTATTTTAAAATCCATTCAATGTCAACTTGTTCCATTATTTAAATGACTAGATATACATTCATCAAACATTTACAGCATTTGTACCAAGCCACATTACACATTAACAACACATCCAAAGACACTCTCTGTTGTCTCTTTGCATGACACTATAGCCACAAAAACAAACTCCATTAAATCCAGGAAGAAAAAAAAATCAAATACCGGCTAATTCCTATGACTGCTGCCCTCTGGTAAATTGTTCTGTCAGGTTTTGAAAGTAAAATTAACGGTCATTTCATTATCAATCAATATTTGTTGGGGCTTTTTGTTTGTGTGCTGTAAGGCGGAGCACTATGATCTCCTTTCAGGAAGATAGAGAAGGAAGAACAGTTTCTTTCTATGTCCTGAGCTAGTTCAACAAAGGAAGACTGTTTCCCTGATACAAGTAAAAAAGTCCCTTGTCAATTCAACACACAATAAACATTCCTAAGGGAAAGCAGACATCAATATTTACACGACTTTTCCTCTATAGGGCTCTAGCGTTTCAACCATTTTGCTTTTAGTTTTTCTCCTTTATTTGTACCGTAAAATGAAGCTTCAATAGCACTTCTGTCTCTGTGTAGGATATGTTCCTTAATCTCCTGTGACAATTTCCTGTCTGCGTGGCTCTATTGTGTTTCAAACATTCATTCTAGCTGATGACATAAACAGTTTACAAGTGTAAAAGTGTGTGTGTTATCTGAATCTCTAGTGTTTTATGGCACAGGCACACGCTAAGGCACAGAGTGTTTGTGGTTTATCCCAATGCGTTACTGGGAACTACAATTCCCGAAAATCTTGCGAGGGGAAAAAAACCGAGCTGCATTGAATAAATTCTGCATAATGGGACTGACATTCTGTGAGAAGGTATACGAAGTAGCTTAAAAGTCAGTAATCTACTCATGGCATAAGAAATGTTTGGTGAGTTGGTAGAATATAGCAGCGAGGGAGGAGAGGAAAAAAGTGTGACAATAACAGGATTATTAAACAGTACATACTGCATCTTCTTTACCGTAAAAGCATGTAATGTGTTGCAAACTATGACTGCATTCTCTATATAATCCACAGAGATGTGATGTGGTTTGTTCAACAACAGGAGGCACCTATGGAGGATTTCTGATGATAACATTCTGTGAATATATATTACATATGAGAGTTTGCAACCTGAGAACACAGTATAAAAAGAGGAGACCAATACTGTCTGATCAGTGCTGGGCTGTGGTTTGATTTTTCAAATGATAAAAAGGTCATGGAGGTCAAGTTTGAATCCACTGCTGTGAGCTATTACAGCCCTGCACAGCCCACGTATGCTTTCACTTCAGATCATAAGAGCTTAATTCAACAAATAAATGAAATACAGTTGAAATGAACTGAATGCATACTGCAGCTTTGATGGTTTTCTATCTAAAAATAGCTATTAACAAAAGGAATGTCCCCAACGGGATTCAGATCTATGTATACTCAGATTACCAGTTGCCCTGTTACCTTTAAGTCTATCTACACTGCACTCGTCAATCGTCAAATACATAATTATCTGATTTAGTCATACATATATACTTTAGTATAAAAATATGATCCAATTCAATTAAAACACAAGTATGTGGCATTTAAGCAAAAAAAACATACAGTACATAACTACATTAACTGTAAAATTTCAAACATTTAAAAGTATTTCCCAAACGGAGGAATACAAAAGTTGATCATCATTAGTACCTTGTATACCTCAAGAGTCAGGGAGAGCAGAACATTTCAGCTATGTACAATACACTCTGTTTATACAATGTGATGTAATTATAAGCACAAGGTCCATTTCTGGTGATTGAATTTCAATAATTTCATGATTTTAGTCGATTTTGTTTGGATAAGGAAATTCAGATTTACATTTATATATTACTGTAGGTTTTTATGTAGCATGTAGCGAAGGCAATATTTCAACAACATAAAGGATTAGCCTCTTCACATGCACCGTTATCGCCATAGATAGAGAAAAAACATCTTCTGGAAATGTATTTGGTCTTCATCCTTCACCAATCACCTGTGTTGCTAAAAGAAAATCTTTAAGCCATTCATCTTACTTACATAATTGAATAAGTGCAGACGGCAACATGCCTGTGTTTGTCTTGCCTACAGTTTGCCAGAGAAACTGCATGAGCTAAACAAAACCTTTACATTTAAAAGGTATAGTGCTTTTCCTTTGCAATAATATAGAAAATGTGCATCCTAACCAACTGCATATGTTATGAGGACCAAACACAGCCAGTGAAGGGCAGAAAGACTACAATGAGAAGTAGAGAAACAAAATAATACGATTATTAATGAGGGACGGGGCTTTACTGCTTCAGAAAAAAAAAATCAGATGAATACATTTCTATGAAATCTGTTTTAAGGTCGTTTCTTTGGCCAGTTCTAAGATTGTAACCCAGTTTATCGTGGCGTTAGCCCTTGAATACCAGGAGACAAAACAATGCCAAAATGTCTGTGCATGTGTTTTGTAAGAAAGGCATTTATCAGAGGTCTGGTATGAAATAGTGCCACGTTGAATTAGTGAAGAAACTTCAACATTTCTTAAAAAGAAACAGCTATCTTAATCTGAAGTGCAAAAATAAGTTTGCCTGGATTTTGAGTAATATGTGATGAAGATCCAAACCAAGTCTTAACGATGTCTTGTGAGGAAGTGAAAATAATATGCATTTCCAAAACATTTCCAGTATCATTACAAACACAGTATGGCTTACAGTACAAATACATGCTTATTTTCAGGAGCAGCACATGTGTGTCTCTGGGTATAAAACAGGTGAAGAGTAATGGTGGCGGGCAGGTGCATGGATAAGCATCACCAACCTTTATTGACATCCGATTTGGCAGAAGCTGCCTTGCTTGAACACTGTGTTGATACTGCCTTAGTGTTGCTGCCCAATAAGGTCATTTGGGTGTTGTTAGCTGTGAAGGTATATGGCTCTTTGACATCAGTATACAAATCTGATTTCAAGCATACTGCTGGAGTGGTGACTATCAAGTTCACTTTCTTTCCTCATTTTAGGGCTTTGTTAAGGGTTTAGGATTGGGATAACCAAGGAGATCACCTCAAATACTTCAAATCAGCATTGAGGGTTTGGTCAGAGATGGCATACACTGGTTTCTCGATAGGGGCTCAATCAGCTGTACATCACATCTTCTCTGCTAATGAAGCGCCACACAATGGAGCGAGGAGCACTTTGTCAAACAAAGAGAATCATCAGCGTCTTGAATCCAAAGGTTACTCCTACTGCATTATGGGGGTTCAAGTGGTTCAACCTAGCTTATGGAGGACTCTTCTTCTTCTGTCCCTGAAAAAAGGAGATGATTTGTAGAGTGCCTCTCCTGGTTATTCTTCCTCCACAACCCCTCAGTACATGTCTCTGTAGATCTCCTGCAGGAGCGGGTGCAGGGACGTGTCCTCTGTCTTTTTAATCTCTTGTACCAGCTGAGCGTGCTCAGTGACCAGCTGCCGGAGGTCGGCCAGTTTCTGCAGCATCTTGGGGAAGAGGAAAGAGTCGTCGGGGTGATTGGCCAGCAGATGGAGCTGAAGCACCTGCACAATGCTCTCCTGCATCCGCTCGATGTGCGTCACGTTCACCAGGCCTGGGCGGTCTGATCAGAGGAAGCAAAACAAACTCGAGTGAGACGATTTAAATATAATCTCCTGTTGGAATAAACAAATGCAATGGCAAGATTATACCAGAATTCCTTGGGTGCATAACAGAAGCATTTGCTTTGAGATTGATTAAAAGTCCTTAAAGAGCCAAAGGAAAAATAACTTCTAATTTCCCAAATAGCAAACGAGTTGTTTATGTGTAAATGTTATTGTTCCTGTATCTTTACCTCCACAGCAGATGATGGCAGCCACAAACAGAGCCAGGTCACTGTCGTCCAGCTCCATGGCGTTAAACTTCATTGCAAACTGGAACTTTGGCTCCATCATGTCACTGAAGGGCCGCCGCAAGCTCTTGAGGAATTCCCGGGTGATGAAGCCTGAGCCGTACGCCACCAGGAGCCCATCCTTGTTCATGCTGGAGGCGAGCATGGCGAAGAGGGCCTCGTACACTCCATATTTCAAAAGAGTCACCTGATCGTTGAGGTCCAGGCTCGAGAACCCGGGGACGGACTTTGCAAACTCTGTGAGCTCGGTGACGGTTTCCACCGAGGTGCACTGGCAGCAGTGGAAAATCCGAACTTCTGCCTCCCTGTCCTTCAGGGGTCCCGCTGAGCCCACCATCTTTGCCACCAGCGTCTGCTCTGCCAACTGCAGGGTCTCCATGTCATGGATGACAAAAGGCTGCGGAGAAAAAAGAGAAACTTTTATGACCTAAACATGTAGAGTATGGTTAAAAATGGGTTTCCAGTTCAAATGCCAAACACACACAGTTCAGTTTGTACTGTTATTTTGGAAAACATCACATAAATAAACATGACTGCATAAATATGGAAAAAGCTGAGTCAGCAAACCTCAACGACATGAAAAAGTGTATGTTTACCCATAATCCTTGCAGAAAGGAGAGGCTCAATTAGCCAGAGCTATTATTGCCACTCGAATATTTCCACGATGACATAATTACTCTCCTTTAACCAACAGCTATATTATTATGCGTCACTCAAAGGAAGACTTAGCTTCAAATCATATCTCTTGACATTTGAGAACAGAGCTGTTTTGAAAGTCCAACGGTGTCAGAGCAAAAAGGGCTTGCAAGGGCAAACTCAAAAATATGTAAAAAACAAGAAGGAAATATATTTGAAACTGAAGTCTAGTCATCATTATAATGTTGTCGAGGTACACAGAAATGTTTTTAATGTGCACCGGGCTAGCAGTGATGCTTTTGATTCTACCTAATCGTTTTTTTTTTAGCTGCGTCAGTCTTCCAACAGTGGACAGTTACAACATATGAGGAGCAGCTAAACCTGGATCAGATGACATTGGATGTGTGCTTTGACTCAGGAGGGCTAAATCTGGGCTACAGTGTAACAAGGAAAGGTATGAGCCACATGACACCCAGCAGTTTAATTTTAGGGAACTTCTACGTCAATGCAACACTGGATCATGAGATAACTCGTAACAGATGACACAACAACCTTGTACAATAAATCACTTTTGAAATGGATATACTTAACACTTTTTTGTTCTCACTAACTTTATTGGGGATAAGGATCTAACAGAAACAAAAATCTTATTATAAACAAAGCCTCAGGTGTTTTTATGTCACTGGGTGGAGAAAGGTACAAAGCCCACAGCCCTTGTTGACTCTTAAGATTTCCATGACGACAAAATCACTTTCCTTGACTGTGTTGCCACAACCTCAAGAGGGGTTTGTAGGTCAGTATATTGTATAAATATTCATACAGTTTATTCTGTAAAGGGGGTCACGGGTGCTACACTGAAAGCACTTTACCTGACTAACTGCTGCAACACAACTAAATGGATCCATTTAGCCCTACTCAAAGAACTCAATAGGATGATTGGAAAGTCAATCAATTATGAAAAGTAAACGTCGGTTGCAGCCCGATTGGTAACAGTCAATCTCTCGTTTCATTTCTAAAACGTGTCTATATTGCACAATGTAACCCTGGGGCGAAAGTAACCGCTTTTTGTAGCTGCTTTATTTTTTGGGCATCTTAAGACATCCATAAAGACAGTACGTAATGTTGAGATGGATCGTACCACAGTGAAACCAGTTAAGTCAGACAATAAACCTGATATTCACTGTTCACAAATCAAGCTGAGAGTGACACAATTATAGCTAATCGTTCCTCCCACACAATGAGACCTAACCTTAGGGAAAATGTCTGGCTCAGTTAAGATGCAAATAAGTTGAGGTTGGATTTTGCATGAGAGTTATTAACCGTTTGATGGTGTTGGAACAATTGTATATTGTCAGAAAATAACTTAATGTAGTCTTAAAATATTGCACGATGCAACAACTCCTTTTAAGTAATACTGCTCAAAACTATTTTAGAATCTAAATGTTTTGGGATTCAACACATACTGTAGTAGTGGCAAATGGTACAATATGACTTTATAGGGAGTTCTACGTTGTGCAAAAGGTCCGTTACACCATGAATGAACATGCAAATCAAAGGGTGGATCAAACACTGTGTCTCTTTGCAACTGACTGCTTTCTGATGGCTGCAAACCCCAGAATCCCTTTGTAGTCTAAAAAGGACACTTATCCATCTAGATGCTTTGATCTGCAGCAGCAGTGAGCACGGTCTGTGTTTGAACATGGAGCTGTCCTTGGACTGACCTGTCACTCTTGACCTAATTCACACCTACACACATCCATTCATAGAATTCAGAAAATCTCTGAGCTGCATTCCATGACCCTCCCCCCCGTCAGCGCCTCTTTTCTCGTAAAAAGATAATGAAAGAAACAAGGCTTTGGGAATGTTTAAGGATGGGTGATGGTTGATGAATAGAGAGCCGCCATGGCAGTGAAGGAGGAAGTGGTGGCTCTTTATACAGATACAGATGTTTCCTCGTCCAGCTTGTATTGGCTTGAACTACATGTTGAGCAAGTTATTTCTGTCATTGGCTGGCTGATCATAATCTCTGAGGTCATATTGAGACACGAGTTTGATTGCAAATTTTGAATGTGCTCAGAATTAGATTTAAACCCCTCCAATGGGGATGAAATAAATTCAAAGTTGCAAGACAAGACGACCTCGACCTGTGAGGAAATTCTGGTAAAGAGCCGTGAACACGCGATCCACACATGCAACACCTTTCACTCACCAACCCACTACTCTTAATCAACGTACAGGGGTGCTGGTCTTGCCCGTGAGAATTGTTCGAGCCTTGGCCTTGTTCATGTTGAAGTTCTTGAGGTAGGCCTCGTAGATCTGCCGGGCCAGGGTCTTCTGGTCGGCTACCTGAGGGTCCTGCACCTCCCGGTCCCCCGTCACCATCTCCGCCTTCAGCTTGAGCTTCTCTGACTGCGGCATCCGACCGAAACGGATGGCTGTAAGCAAAGCAGACAGAAAGTCAGACTACAGATTACAGATTTAAGTTGATTTTTTATTTGAAAACACAAAAAATGCATTTAAACAGTACATTTAAAAAAACACAGACAGCATGACTGTATAAGAGCAAGAACAGACCAAGTTTAAAACATGCACCAAACTTGATCAATAACTTGATGTACGCACTACACCTAAACGCACACACTCAGCGAGTTTACTGAATATTTCAGAGAGGCCAAAAGGCCAGGACAAACAGACCCGACCAACACATCACCTGACTGTTTCAGTCTCACTCTGGCAGTGAATGCATCCAAGAATAGTTCCATGAGTCCTCTGAGCAATAAAAACAACACCTGGCAAAGCCATGGTGCCAAAGTCTGGCCAAAACCACCCAGCACCATATTCTCGGTTGCTATTTTTTCTAACTGTCGGTTCTGTCCTGTAAAACGTGTGCACTGCATCCATGATATTCTGGCTGATTTTCAATTCTGATAGAATCAAGGTCCACATATTTCACTTTAATCAAGTCAAATGAATAGTTTTCTGGGTTCTAATCCTAATAAATGATGATAAATCCAAAGAATAGGGTTCACTCAGTCATCACGGTTGAACTTGATGGGACAATAGGAACCCTACATTATATGGATTTCTTTATTGTAATAGTACACAGAGACACCAAAATGAAGTCCAAATAAATCAGAATAGATTTATTATCCTTTATAATTATTATCAACAAACATGAACGTTTTTGTGGGATGAAAATCTCTGCTTCAAAGGGTTAACCAGTGTCAACGCTTTGGTAGGATTTTTCATGCATTTTCTTTTTAATGCATTATAGCCAGGGAATTATGAACACAACAGGTTACCATGGTACTATGGTGGGCCTCAACACTAGACAGGAGTTGTTTTTCTATGAGAGGATGCCAGCATCTCTCAGACGGCCTGATCCCATTTGACTAATAAGATTAGAGCTGAACTGTTTTCAACCCCTCCTCGACCAATTTAACGGGCACAATCTGATGTGTACGCAGAAAAACACACCGCTCTTCAGGAACCCAACATCCAGCTGCACCTTCTTCCTGTATTCAGAAGACCATAAAAGCATAAAAGGGGATCTGAGTCACCTTGTTTTCCGAACGAGCCGCCCCCCCCCCCTATCGAGACAAAACTAAGCTAACTGTGCAGACCTGAACGGGGAAGAGATACTGAGCTAGCAGACAGACTGATGGCCCATTAGATTACTGCTCATTAAGTGGATGGATCATCTGAAGCTGGTATAAATCCACAGCGAGAGCCATGGGCAGGAGCCAGGTCTAATTACGATGAGAGGAAGTGAGTGATGTTAAGCTGAGCATAAGTCCATTTGCTAAGATCTAGTGTAAGGGGATGAGTCTGTGACTGGAGTGGGGAGGTGGACAGTCTGTCATACCATTAAATCATCTGTTTCTACGGCTCATATGTGGAGGGAGACACCTGCTACACCACTATAAGACTTAAAGTATATTGCTGTTGTTTTATCAAAACATTCAATGGTGTTTATTGCAATGCTTCTTGTCAGTACATGAGATCAGAGGCTTTATACATGTGCTGGAGTGTGATAATAAAAGCACTTTACTGCTGTTGCAACTCCATTAAAAAGGGACAACATTTATAAGCAGTCTCTACAAAAATAAAGCGTTGTATTAAACTTGAAACCAAGAAAGATTTTGTGGAAATCACAGTACAAGAATGTTGATTGCCTCGGAACAATTTCACAAATGAAAATGTGACATACTCATACATATATTTGAATAATCAGTCAGTTGAAGATAAAAGTGTCAACTCGCAAGCCACAGACTTTTCAGAAATGTTTTACAATTTAACAAAAATTCTGTCATACTGATTTTTTACGATTGCCCCTTATCAACATATTTTGGACAGATTTGAAATATGTAAAAATGAAAAGAACCAACCATCCTGATTCCTAAACTGTTACATTGAATGTCTGTCCATACAAACATAAGTGCAAAGCTCTAAACGTAGCTGTGCTGTATTCCTATAATCTATAACTTAGACAACAGACCCAAAAAGATCAGGTTGCACCGGTCTCAAATCTCCTTCCGCCTATGCGGCTACATTTACACCAATGAAACTCAATACACATTTAGCTTAAACAGAGGTGAAGCTGACGGAAATACTCCTACTTTTAGACATTACTGTATTATCATCAGAATCTGGGCAATGCCTTAAGAAGCTTCTTACAGCAAGTCAATAACCCCATGGGACAAAAATTAAGACGCCTCTGGCTCCTCACGTTCACTGACACCAGTATGGAATATCTGCAAGTTTGCACAAGCTATAAATAAACCCACCGATTGCATTGACCTTGGTGATCCTTCTACTAAAAATACACTAGCACACAAACAGAGATTCACACACGTAGCCTAATACCCAAAATCAGTTCAGGACCTTGACCAAGGGTCAGCATGCCACTTTGGATGCGTAGGAATAGTAAACAACCTTCACCAGGATCTCAAACTTTGACCTCACTCTTACTGTATTCCTAGAAAACATGAGCCGCACCAATATAATAATGTATAGCTTATGTAAGGCTTTTAAGTCAATGCTGAGTTCATATGTTGCATGTGCAGGTGCTTTCTCTAAAACAGTCAAGATTGAAACACAGACTGTTGACGCCTGTGCTGGATAATAACC
Organism: Gobionotothen gibberifrons; assembly: GCA_943591055.1. Taxonomy (NCBI): domain Eukaryota; kingdom Metazoa; phylum Chordata; class Actinopteri; order Perciformes; family Nototheniidae; genus Gobionotothen; species Gobionotothen gibberifrons. Next base: position 557,643 of record CALSBZ010006684.1, read on the forward strand.
ACAAATGATATGATACGTTTTTGAATTACTACAGAATTACGTTCACTCTAGGGGGAAAGAAAACTGAGATTTTAAAAGTAAGTTCTTAATAGGTTTTTTTTTTAAATGTTGCAATGTTAGGAATAAAGTTATTATATAAAAAGTCAGAATATATAAAAAATAGTGTTCCAGGAAAAAGTTATTGTGAGAGAAAAGTCTAATTTTCCCAAGATGTTGAGACTTTATTCCCTTTAAAAAAAATAATCAATTTTCAAAAATGTGTATTGCTGTAAAACAATGGAGGCTCCAATTAAAAACTAAATAAATAAAAAAGTTATGGGATGACAATAGATCTAAGCACTATATTTATATTCAGTATATATCTATGAATGTGCACTTGTTTTCTTGGTGCTTACAAAAAGTGTACTCCATACATTTCCGGGGGGGGGGGGGGGGGGGGGGTCACATGCAATTCAATACAACTCCAGCACAGCGAAGCTGCGGTATGCACATACATAAAACAGTGTATGACACATGAATGAATTGCAGATTCAAGCGGTCTTCTTCTAAAGTAGGAAAATACAGATGGTCCAATTGTTGGAATTAGTACATTTTTCTGAAGGAGCTCCATTATAGCCTGGATTAGTTTTCAGTTGGAGGCTTGCCTTAACATGCAACCTGACACTCAACTGCGGTGCTAGATTTCTTATTTGTGCTAATTATGTGTGTTCTTGCCTGTTCAATCTTTCCTGGCATCTGCACTGTGTGTTTAGTTAAAAACATGCATTTGTGTGTGTGTGTGTGTGTGTGTGTGTGTGTGTGTGTGTG
>CALSBZ010006684.1:568449-591843 GCA_943591055.1 Gobionotothen gibberifrons
AACTTGATGGTATCTTGGTATGCATGTTCTGACACATGGAGGTCAAGAATTTAAAAAATGCGACATGTTAATGTCTAAGGGCTGGAGCCTTTGGAAAAGACAACAGAGCAAGTGGTAAAGGCAGCATTTTTCTTTGTAACCAGTTATCCTCTCCATGTTCAAAACAGGGTCCAGAAATATGGAAAGGTACCACAATGGTCAAGCATCACAGCCTGGGGGAACTAAACTGAATCTAATAGTGAAGAACATGAAGATTCCCACCGGTTAAAAAACACTACATGAAAAGGAGCCTGGCATGTGAGCAGACCGCTTTACTGAGCTACTCACTCCTCAATACACTTTGAATTCTGAATGGAGGCAGTGTTAGCTCTAAAGCAAACCTCTTTAGCATTCAGCCTCTAGCTCCTGACCCTCAGGACTTCCCTTAGAGGACATCCTGTTACGTACACTCACTTCATTCAGCACTGTCTCATCATAACCCCGCTGCAAGAGTACAATACAGAAGCTTCTTGGCTACAGTCTGCCTAACCCCCATTTGCATAGGGAACGGTATGATCAAGTGGTAAGAGATACATTTGGACTTACAAAACCTGCATGCATGCCTTGCTATTCGAATAACATACGACACAAGTCCTTTCCTGAACTCATGTCCCCCTACCAGCAGCTATAAAGTGTACAAAGTTGTTTTGCCACCAACATACAAAAAGACTAAGTAAACACAGAGATCTGCTTAGCTGCAGGCTGCAGGCGGCGGAGGTCTTGTGGATTGAGACAGAGACACTCTGGAGAGGAATGCCTGTTTAGCTATAGTACAAGGTCTTTATCAGAGAGACAGAGTGAGCTAGTGAGATACAGAGAGAAGAAAACAACAGTTCCTACGGTAACAGCAAGCCTTTGTCTTTAAGGTCAAGACCTCTGTTGTGTTCACTCAACCAACCCTGCTCACACACTGAGAGGAAGATGGGCAAGGTCATACGTGTTTGTGCCGTTTGGGGCGGGAGTTAGGGCCCAAAAGGGGGTGAGCGGGGGTTACAATGACAAAAGACCACTAACCAAGGTCGTCATGACAATGCCACTGCAATGCCGACACACGGATTCACGCTTTGAAATCGGCGGCAAAGGGCGGGCACGTAAACAAAACGTAGAACGATTGGAAATGAATATCTCATCATCAAAATCAATAAACCCCATTATAGAACTTGAACATTAGCAAGTCTAGTAATCACATGGCCGGATGTAGGAGTGGGTCATAAATAATCCATACTGTCCGATGGATTTCTGCACAGTTGCTAAGCATGTGCACCCAGCCCCCCATGTTTTGATCATCCATCGCAGTGAAGACCCACATTAGACAGACAGGCCGTGAAGCTGCTCTTAAGCTGAGGCAGAAAAACAGGCTCTGAACGCAGACGGCCTCCTACACTCTCAACAGGCAAGGACACAGAACAGCGTGAGTCTAGTTTACACAGCCGTCTGAGATCTTCAAGAAAATGATCTTTAAATCCCCTGCACCTTTGAGCAACACACTCTCAGAAGTTATAACTCACCAAGCAGTGCATTTTCATGTTATCTGTTTTTATAACACAGCCTCCATGACGAACGTTTGTCTCTTAGGAAACCAATAAAGCTTTATATGCTTTCCAAATCCATCAAATGATAAGGACAATGCTCGGCAGAGAGTTTGATGACAAGAAAGCACAGATAAAGCTGGCAGAACACTAAGACATGAGAGGTGTGTATGGGCTTGTCTCAACAAGGCGTGGAAAATAAACATTATTGAAATCACAGTAGTCCTTCCAAGTGCGGGAGAACATACCTTGGCAAAGAGAGGAGACAGAGGAGGGATAAGCTGTGTGCATACTAACTGTCCGTCTGTAGTACAGCCTCCAGTCTTTACTATTTGCTTTTTAAATACAAAGTTGGTAAGTATCGTTTATAGAATATGAAAACCCAATCACAACTTAGGTAAATAAAATGTTGCTGCCCTACCTTTCTCATCCAAAAACTTGACGTTTTCGATGCAATTTTAGTCAACATGACACGCAGCTCTTTCCTCAAGTTTGTATGATCATTCAGTGTGTGTGCATGTGTGTGTGTGTATGAAAAGGCAGACACAGGTTAATGTTTAATCCACCCATCCTGTGGTCTGAGCGCTGGCAGGCCTGTCAGAAGACGGGCTCCAGGGGCTCTAAAGGTGGTCGGGAATATGGTCTGATGGGGCTGACCTGCCAGCTCCGCCTGTCAATTTGTTTGAAGAGTTCTCTCTATGAGCTCAGTCTGGACCAATCCCGTAGAGTAAACACTCCACGGAGCCCTTATCACTCAGAGCTGATACGCTGGCCGGCGCCCTCTTATCATTATGGACATTGAGCAAAGTACAGGGGAAGACATTGGACTTTAGCTGCAGCCTGCGACAGATGAGCCGTGTGATAGCTAACAGGTCAATCGTTATGCTATCAGGTTACTTACCCTGTCTATTCAGGGTCAATGGCAGTTATAGCAAACAGCCAATTTATCTGCTATTTTTAGACTTGAAAGGTCAAAAACTATTGTGTGGGCAAAATCATTGTTATGAGTGAATTCAAATACATGCTAAGGTTTATATTTGTGGATGTATTATTTCCACATTTCCAGACTCCTATTGCCTTTCTCTCATTTGGTAATAACAAACTTAAAGCAATCTTTAGTTGCCAAATGCATCACTTTTACAATGAAATCTGCATTTGGCTTTGACAATATTACATTTGTGTTACAACGTAATGCAGATTCACTATTTACATGTAACCTAAAAATAACAAAAAGATGGTTTGTTGGAAAGAGACACTCTTTTACTGTAACCATGTCAGATTGTTCAAGCTACTGAAGCACAGAAATCTTGCCTGCTAAATTATTGTATGCATGATAATAAACACAGTTGCATAAGCCCAAGCGGATTTTGACCTCTGCATTGACAGCGTGTTCAGTTTCATAACAATGAAATGTTCAGACACAATCACAAGACAGACATCCATCCGCACCATAAAACCCTGCAGAAGGTGCAATGTGTCCACGTATCATGTTATAATAAAGGATGTGCAGTGACCACCTGACCCTTCATATGGCTCTTTATAGCCCATCATTATGTGTGTGTACATTGACCTCAAACAAAGCTACATCTTTCATCTGAACTTGTTTTATATCTAGAATATTTGGGCGTAGGTTTAGTTTGAGCAGGTCAGGGTTTCTAAATACTATTTAAAATATGTTTAATTGGACCAGTTGCCATTATCTCCAAACTGTTTTCTTTCTCATGAATCTGCAACAGATGTATGGCTGTTTACTTTGCCAATATACAGTATTAAGCATTTGAAACCATAAGTATTAGATAAATATAAGTTACCAATAACCTGTTAAACACTGAAGGACAATAGGTTGCATGCTGAAGCATTGAGAAAGACATTAAAGGTAGGGTATGTAAGTTTGAGAAACCAGCTCGAGATCGCTAGAATTTGAAAATACACGACCGGAGAAAATCTGCCACTTCCTTACAGAGCCCCTCCTCCAACACACACGAACGTGCACATGACCAATGAGGGCACGAGATAAGTTTGTGCACAGATGGAAGGCTGACAGGCAGGTAGGCCATCCAGTTATTTTAGCCGGGCCGGCTAAAATGATCGGTCGTGCTTTTTACAGTACTACGGCTTCCACAGATGACATTTCTTTATGGATTTTTTATCAAAGCACTTAAGATATTCATTGTTATCGGGATGTTAAGAGCATTCCATGGAATATAACAAAAAGTGTATCTCGAGCCGGTTTCTCAAACTTACCTACCCTACCTTTAATGAAGCAAGTTACTTTTTAGAGTATATGGTAAATGTAATTGCATGGGACATATTTGTCTGCAAAAAAGTGGATTTGATCAACTTGATAAGACTATATTCTGTGTCCTGTGTGATCTTTGCTTTGATTCTGATGTGTCAGCAACAGTGAGGACATATAGAGAAATGTCCTCAGCTGCTATGCGACCTTGACCTGCAGTTCAGCAATGAGCTACCCCAGTGTGTTACAGCTGAATAAACAGCAGGCTCGCCCAATCGCTAACAACGCTGTCCTTAAGCAACACATCCATTCGGTGCCAAGCGATGGCTGCTGGCTGCCACTCTGCACTTATTTCCAAATCAGGCGCAAGGATTAATCACAATTTCAAAACCTCCATGCAGTTCATCCAAACTGTACATTTCAGAAGGGATACACTGCTGCAATCTTTTACAGATACTTTTGTTCCATTTGACAGATGTAGGGCTTGGGTAATAAGTGACAGTTACATTTAGTACACTGGGCCAACAACACAATCAAGTGTACTTATAACCTGTTTTGCCATAATTGGTTTAATTGGGTTTCATACATCTGTATTTTCACTGCCTGTTTCAGTAACCATGTACTGACAAGCAGCAACTGGATAGCAGAGCTGTACAATATTGTACAAACATCTAAGAAGATTACAGTATTTAGCCATTTCTGCTGATGCAATACATGTGTAAAATGCTCTGTACTCATACCTTATTTAAATATAGTTGTTAACAATTATAAAGAGTAATTCTAGGGTTCAAACGTTTGTAGGCTTGAAAACAGACAGGCAATATTTGAATATCACTCACCACATTAGTACAGACTCATTATTTGGGAGAACATTGTCATCTACAAATAAAAATATTCCACCAGCACAATTGACATATCACGACTAATGCCAAAGAGAAGGGAATGTTCAAGAGAGTCAACTCTGCCAAATAACAACACCATCGACCCCTTTGGCAACAAGTGGACATCAGAAGACAAAGATCAGTCTGAAGGCGTGTGAACTTTGACTGATCACGAGCGCAGCCAAGAAATATCAAACATTGTACATGCTGAGGCTTTGTTTAAGAGGAGAGTACACGTGCTACAACATTACAGGGACCATTTAAATTCTTAACATGATGCTATCATGTGCAGGAATAACAAATCTTATAATTTGAGGCTGAAATTCAAATGCTAAACTTCAGCTAGTTCTGGCTTTATACTGTAGTTCATTTCATACATATGGGTTTTGGATTGCTGAGTGGTCAAAATAATCAACTTAAAGATTTAAAATCACTACTTTTGATGGGCTTTTCTTAAAATGTCCTAAAATGTTAGAGAAGAAAAAATGTATCAAACAATCTAAAGATTTAAAAAGAATACTCACTACCAGCAGCTCTACTCTAATAAGGCATCAGAAAGAGCAGTCTTCAACCCTTCAGCTTCACCTTAAATCATCTTTGCACTGGGTTGGCTCAAGAACTTTCCAGAAAATGTTTTAGGGGAGTTTCTGCATTACTGGCAAACAATATAAAGGGGAGTGTCAGAGTGCAGAAATCACCAAGTGAGATGAGAACAACATGATGCTGGAATACATTTCTCTCTGTGCAGACAGCTGTGTGTATCTTATTACATTTTCCAGCATGACACTGGAGTCCTGAGTTCCTCTTTTCTGGCTGCCAAACCAGCTACGTGTTTGAGGGGAGGCATGCGCCACACAGGCCTGATGGTCAAACATCTGATTTGCTTCTGCAGTGGGATCACTGAGCATTACAAAACATGAAACATTTGATTTTGGCTTCCTACATGCAGCAAGTAGGCAGAAGATGCTGGTTTTCCAAGGGCTTATTGATTTATTTAGTATTTTGCCTGCACTCACTTCGCCATCACCTAATGAAAATACACAAAAATATTAGCTGATGGTTAGGTTGTGTCTTGTAGCAATCATTTTCCTTAAAGGAGGGGTAGGTAAGTTTGAGAAACCGGCTCGAGATACACTTTTTGTTATATTCCATGGAATGCTCTTAATATCCTGATAGCAATGAATATTCTAAGTGCTTTGAAAAAAAATCCATAAAAATATTTCATCTGTGGAAGCCGTAATACTGTAAAAACTACGACCAATTATTTTAGCCGGGCCGGCTAAAATAACTGGTTGGCCGACCTGTCTGTCAGCCTTCAATCTCGTGCACACACACACACACACACACACACACACACACACACTCGTGCAGTCGTTGCGCGTGCCGTCATTGGGCGTGTTTCCCGGCAGCTGTTGCTCACTCGCACTGCAGCAAACTAGGAGAAGTCAAACCAGAGTCAATATTGGAGTTGCTTTTCAACTATGGCGACTATTTACGGAGCACACCGAGCTGATATGTAACGTTACCGGAGCCTGCTCTCGTTAGCTAGACGTAACATTTTTAATACATGTTCACAAAACAAACATGCTAGCTTCAAAAATATAAGCACTGACAATAACTTTGTTATACATTTGTTTTACATTCATTATCATGATCTTGTGCGCGTTCATGTGTGTTGGAGGAGGTGCTCTGTAGGAAGTCTGAAGGAAGGGGCGGATTCTTTTCGGTTGTGTACTTTGGAATTTTTGTGCACTGAGCTGGTTTCTCAAACTTACCTTCTTTAACATCTCTGTGTGTTTTTTGTTAATTAACACTGTCAATTTCCATGCCAATGTCAAAGGTCTCTGATACACAAAACTGACATAAATGGTAAAATGGTAAATGGACTGTACTTATATAGCGCTTTATCCAGTCTTTAAGACCCCTCAAAGCGCTTTACATACTACAAGTCGTTCACCCATTCACACCCATTCACACAGAGCAGTACCACTTGCTCTAAGAACTAACATTCACACACATTCACACACCGTTGGCCATGCCATCGGGAGCAACTCAGGGTTAAGTATCTTGCCCAAGGATACATCGACATGTTGACTGCATGGGCTGGGATCGAACCCACAACCTTCTGGTTGAAAGACGACCGCACTCCCTCGCAGCCACAGTCGCCCTAAGATGACGTTAAAACCGATGAACGCATTTCTGTCTTGGCTTATGAGAAGAGCTGAAAGAGAGTGGGCTTCAGCGGTAATAGAATAAGAGCGGGAGAGTAGATAAGTCCCTGGATGGGTCGTTGATGAGGATTTCTATAGGCCGTGGCTCACAAGGGATCAGGATCAGAAGCCATTGACTGCATTTCAAATTCGACAATGAGTTGGTCTTGGAAAAACAGGATGTTTAAGAGATATGAGTCTCACATAAGAAGTTTAAAAAACCCTGGATTGGAGGTGACAAAAAGGATGATGTTAGAATGTACTTTTTTCAAGAGACTGAGAAATTCCTCCTGTGCAGTCCCCACACACTGAGCTTACATACAGAATCCCTCCACAGTCAATCTCGGTCCAGAGCTGCTTACTGTAAGTCTGGCTGGAGGGGTTCAATCCTATTCAGCCCAGAAGGACTTTATTCCTAAGGAAGGATCAGAGGGGAATAGACCGGGCTCAGAGGAAGGTCGAAGCAGGGCGATAGAGGACACAAGGAGCAAGACAAACAGGATTTACGAGTGACGACAAACAGCCGCAAAGACCACGCTTGGACTGGAAATAGCACAGTGTACAAACACTGAGTTGCATGGAGTGGGTGTGTTACTACAGGTACCAACAAAGAAGGTGAAATATGACCCAGGAAGTTCAGTTTAAATAACACATTCATGAGTTTGAGGGTTTTTAAGATGGCAAAACACTGCTCAGCTGAGGGATTCTACAACTCATCACAGTGCTAAATATTTAGATACTCTACTATGTCAATGACTGTGAAGGAAAAGTACATAGTCAACTACACCAATGTGTGTGCATTAGTTTGACTGAGACCCATTTTTGCATTGCATTATGGCATGAGTGGCATCAATTACACAAATGAGGAGGTTGCATTTTGTAAGGACTATTCTATGGGCTCAGAACAGTCTCATAATACACACATGCACACATAAGGATTCACACTTGTATTTCCGGATCCACACTCGTGTTTTTCAATGCACCCACAAATGTGTTCCGTTTCATAAACATGTAAATAAAATCAAAATACAGAAAAAAGTGTTACATATGTATTTTTGATCCACACATTTGTTTTCCGTTTAAAACCGCTGAACCTGCAAACACAAACCGCTTTCTGTGCATGGATCGCTGTGCATTCGTGTGTAGGGTTTTTTGCGACTCCCCTGGCGGTCAACCGATTCGTACTTGTAATTTTTTCTATCTATAGCCAATCAGATGTCTCCTCCATCACATGAGCGCGCCCCCACGACGGTATGATTTCTTGCGTTCATGACGTAGCACTTCATATACGCATTTTGCGCTGTCCGGAGCCGACAGGTCCATGGAGCCTGCCTGCAGGCTCAGACAGACGGACCCGACTGTTGTGTCGCCTCGCGTCTCCTGCGTCTTGGTCAACAGTCGCACTGGAACACACCGCAAAGACTTCAGCCGATGGCCAAGTAGCAGGTACGAACTGCGCATGCGTGAGTGGCAATAACTCTCCTTACCAGCAGGCGGCGGTAGTGTGTATTCGTCATTCAAAAGAGGCAACAACCGGAAGACAGACTGCGTGATACACCGAGAGAAGAAGAACAGACTGCGTGATATAAACAAACAACAAATAGCGTGTGCGTTCCATTTTCACTCTACAGCGAGAAGCTCATGGGGCTTTCCCGAACCTGTGTCGAGAGCTGGAGTTAAATGAAACCTCAGATTTGCCTTCTTAATAGTTAGTTTGGGTCCCTCACTTCCGTTTAGCTTCTCATGCACTGATTCGCTAGCTGAACAGCCAATCAGAGTGATTTATTTGACCGACAGCCTTTGGTCCATTGCCTACCGATTCGCATGTCGAATCGGTAGGTTTTCGGCCAAAAAGGTGTCGGCACGGCCGAAAAGACACGATGGTGTGGGACACACCAATCTGAGTAGGGCTACAGGACGCTCATCGTCGGCCTGACATCCATCGACGACAAAAATCGGCTTGGTGTGTCCGGGGCTTTATATGAGATGGCAGAGAGCTTTCAGCTCCGATTATTAAATCAAAGAGGCTTAATGTTTTCAATTATATTATTTCACTATAGCTATGTGGACGGTGTCAAGGTCCAATGTTGACAAAATGAATCAATAGCGGGTGTAACTAAAATACACGATGTCTTTATATTTATATATATATATTATTATTAATAATAATAATAATAATAACAATATCAAATATTGTATTTGCCTGCTTTTCCTGTTCGGAAAGTGGCGCTGTACTGAGTGGCGATTTAATTTTTTAATTATATAATACTTGTAATAATGGTGCGTTCACACCAGATGCGATGCGAATAATCGCTATGTTTACTCGCCTCAGTCAGCTTCTTGAGCCGTATCTGGCCGTGCAACACTTATACACTTGTCACATATCTACTGTATGTAGAAGTGTTATTTTAAACAACACATTAAGTTGACGAAACACTTGAATCAAAGGTAATTAAAGTCAGATCCACTCGTGTCTTAGATGGGGCAGTGATATCATAAACCTGTTAATGTACGCATTCAAACACTCTGTCGTTTTTTTGTACCAGCTGTTCTGTATTCACCTTGCAGGTGCAGGTATGTTGCTTCATCCTGGATTAAGTGTTTAAGTCATGGATGTTTAAAGTTTAACTTCTTCATATTTGTCTATTATAGTTTACTTTTCATTCATGAAGTATGACGCTGCACTGTCAGTACGCTTGTCCATGTTTGTGATTGGTCAAATGTTGCTCACCCCGTCCCTTTCACGTGAACGCGCTCTCGGCCGGACAGAGAAACCCTGGGTTGATTTATCGAGTTGATAACCAGCGTCGTAGGCATACTTGCCAACCCTCCCGATTTCATTGCCCTCTCCCGGTTTCCTCCCGGGGTCATATTTCTCCCGCATTTCTCCCAATGTCTGACAAAATCAGATTTACTCACGACTGTTTCCACTCTGACTTTAATACAGGTACACCATTGTTTGGTTTCCATGGTAGCGCGTCTCTTTAGTAGCGCGCGCAACTGAAAGTCTCTGAAGGTGTTCAGCATGGTGAGGAAGATAGTCACAGAAAACAGAACAAGAATGGACAACTCTACCCTCTGCTCACTCCTTTCCTGTAAAATACAGGTCCAGCCCACACATATGCTCCATCAAGGATGGTGCTACAGGCAGCAAGACATTGCACTTACAACTACAATAAGCATGTGTAGATGTTCTTTTCATCTTTAAAAGTCTGTTTCTCCGCTGCGAGGCTCCGGCACTAACAGTTCTAACGGCCCGTCCACACGGCGGCGTGCGTTGAATGGGGTGACGTCACGCTTTGCCAAACTGCATTGTGGGAGCGTTACTTCGCTTTGCTCGCGTTGCTCGCTTCAAAAGTTGAGCAATGTTCAACTTTTCAAGCTTCGGCGGAAGCGTCAGCCAATCAAATCATATGCCAGTACAAGCTCTAGCCAATCAAACCGCGTGCTTGTGTGTCCGGGGCGGGAGATTCATGTGATTGGTTGTTGGTCGAGTTTCAGACAAGCTCACCGGCAAGCTTCAACGCACGCCGCCGTGTGGACGCTGCGTAAAAGCTTGAAATGCTCCCAATTTCTGAGTTCTCAAGGTTGGCAAGTATGGTCGTAGGACCGCTTAGTGGGTTCTCGCTTGTTAGGATTAGTTAAGCCAGATAACTCAGAGATATCCAGGGTCTGTAGAATTGGCTTTGTAGTAGAGGCCACTGATCGATTAGGCTAAGCTAACCTGTAGCTGCTCCCTCCACACTCACAACAACTTCATACAGACATAAATAAAGCAGTATTCGCCATACAGGAAACACACATTTAAAACGGTTTTGCCTGCTGTTTTTGTTTCATTAATGGTTCGGAAAGTGGCGCTGTACCTTAATAATATAAAAGATTATATTTGCGTGCACTTCCTGTTCGGAAAGTGGCAAAGTACTGATAGTGGTGTCCTGAGATTAGCTCCATGGACCTGTCAGCTCCGGACAGCGCAAAATACGTACATGAAGCGCTACGTCATGAATGCAAGAAATCATACCCTCGTGGGGGCACGCTCATGTGATTGGCTTAGAATGGAGGAGACATCTGATTGGCTATAGATAAAAAAAATTACAAGTACGAATCGGTGACCATCAGGGGAGTCTCAAAAACCCTACACACGAATGCACAGCAATCCATGCACAGAAAGTGATTTGTGTTTGCAGGTGCAGCGGTTTTAAATGGAAAACAAATGTGTGAATCAAAAATACATATGTAAAACTTTTTTCTGTATTTTGATTTTATTTACATGTATATGAAACGGAACATATTTGTGTGTGTGCATTGAAAAACACAAGTGTGGATCCGGAAATACAAGTGTGACTCCTTTTGCGGATCATGAAATACAATTGTGAATTATTTTGCGGATCATGAAATACAAGTGTGAATCCTTCTCTGTATACTATTCTTGGTCCTAAAGCAGTTTAAGAAACATCCGATTTTTTCGAAACTTTTCCTGTTTTCCATGAATTTTTCGTTGATAGGCGTTGAGATTCAGATAATATTGCATCTCGTCTCACCATGATGTGATTTCCATTCTTCGAGTGCAGCCATCTGGAGCAGCTGTAAACACATTTGTGTCTAACTGCGTTTGGGAAACACTTAAAACATGTATATTTTCTTTTTTGGGGGGGTTGCTTTGACAGATGAGGAATAACAAAATCGCCAATGAACCAAAACATTCGATAACAAGGCAGTGTTAAACTTGTGTGTTTAAAATCGGTGGAAGAGGCTTTTTGCAGTTACACTCTCAATGCACACATAGCAAATGTCAAATTTCGATGACAGTTACTTGTCTTACACATGCTCTTAAAACTATACCGAATACATATTGCAGGTGGTGGTGACCCAGACTCTTGAAAAATAGGTCTGTGGAACATTATTCTTGTTGCTAATCATATTTACAACACATCTCTGTGTGGACCCGCAACAGAGACGCATGACGAACTCTTGAGACTCAGCACTTGAAGACAGAACCTGAAAGTCCTGTTTGAGAAGCTGAAGGAAACTCTGAACTTGTTTCTGCTTCTAAAAGTCTGTCACTCCAGGCTGTGAATGCACCCAGGCAGAAAACTGATTACAGGTGTCAGCTTCCTGCAGACACAACTGTCAACGTGCAGGAGAAGAGTTGGACAGAAACTACCTATAGAGAAAACAGCATGGACATTTCCCATAAGTCTGACTCAAAGGGGAACGGGATCTCTGCCCATGCATTGTTAGAGCATGGGCAGGCAGTTTGTTGCTAAAGTTATTTTGCATACATTGTGCATGAGAGATAACGTTATCTTTAAAGCATTGTGTGCGACTGATTACAACAGCGAAGCTTGACAATGAATTACAAGCACCAAACGACTCACTCAGCACCCACACCTTCAGAAAAAAACATTCCCACTTGCAAGTAAAATAAGGTTCTGCAGACAGAGCAGGTAAGATCCAAATCCTCCTAGTCTAGTGGAATCTGGGGGGGGGGAAAGCATTGGTGGAAATATCCACTGTGTTTGCAAAAAACATAAAAAAGGTTAAACATTTTTAAATATTCTTCATTTTTGAATGACACTATCTGATTGCCTTGATTTCATCACTCCACCCACACGGACAATATTTGCTGTTACTATTTGATCAGGGTTCGGTGCATATTTAGATTTTATCTCTCGGAACATTTCTGGAAGTGATTTACTCCTAAGTCTAAAGAGAAAAAAAATGATGTTTTCAATTCGTTTTTCTGGGTGAACAGACACAAATAAAAAGAACTGTCACTTTGTCAAACATAACGCCATAACTAATGCATTTATAACCACACTCATCAGAATGATAAGGTGGTTCTGAGGCTAGACCTTTGAACTTTGACCACCAGGTAAATTCCACGTCAATGTGAAAACTGGCTTTAAGGATTAGCAAGTAAGGGGGGGGGGGGTAAAGGTCTGGTGCATGGAGGACTGAGTTTTAAGTCTTCAGATCACCTGCAAAGTCTCAAGTCTAGAAAACATGGCAATAAAGCGCTAAACCTCAACATGCAACTTTCCAATCCAAGGGTTTTAACTTCGCACCATATCAGCAGGGCCGTCCCTCCCTACAGGCCGATCATGCAGACTGCATGGGGCCTCACATTGCGCAAGGGGCCTCGGCTTATGAGCTCGGCCTGTGTGCCGTTCTCAGCGCAGTTCTCAGCAGGGACGTGCACAGACATTTTGGGGGGCGGGTGCTCAAGTGAGAAAAAGGGCACTTCCCATAATCATTTATAAAAAAAAGTTTTAAAACAAAAAGTTAAATATAGTTGCACATCTCTGACTTACTGACCAATTTATTTTAATACCCTCACAGTCACGCAATTGTTTAATACTCAACAGAACTCTACAAAATAATCAGCTAACACAGAGACAATAGTCTTCTTTAGTATTCACTACGCACAAGAGCAGACAACAAACTAGTACAATTAATAGTTATTAAATGAGCAGCCAACAATCAAAATGATGAAGTTACTGTTTAAGGACATTACAGGCAACAAGATCGTTTTTTCATGTAGCCTACTTGTTATTTTGGTCTATTTTGCTTCCATGTTTTCTTCCACTTCACATGGAAATAAAACTTCCAAGAAACACATATAAATGGTGTACTACCATGTCTGAATTCATCTATAGATTTAAAGCTAATCTGCATTTAAACACAACATTTCAGGGGAAAATACTGGCTTGATGTGAGTAACTATCTGGGGAAGTTGTGAGGTGATGTGTTTTTTTGTTTTATCCTTTTCACCTGCAATGCCTTGGTAACTGCATGCAAATTATCGCATTTTAATTAAGCCTAGTTAACGCCTACTTTGCATATCAATGTGGCGATTGTGATGACGTTATTAGATACACATTTTACTGTATTCATTTTAAGTGTCTCCCCTAAGTACAGTACATTAGCCTGTATGCCCATGCCATGATACATGGTCTTAGCTAAACCTTGAGCTAACTTATCCATTAGCTAGTAGCCTACCATAGTTAACTATATTTGTTATTGTCTTTTAGCTAATTAGCTGTAAACTCGAGGCACTGGCAGTTTAGTAATTTGTTCATCACCACTTACCTTCAAAATAAACCAAGAAAAGCCGGCATAACATGGGACAGTGAAGTGGGAGGTGCTGCTACCTGTCTGTCTGAAGGGACTGCCGATGTCCGCACCGCTGTGCAGGAGACGTGGGGGGAGGGAGGGAGGGTAGAGAGAGCATCGGAACTTCACAGTCTAATCTCCCAACCTGATCTTTTTATTTTGTATTCAATCAATATATTTTTGGAAAGGGAAACTGTGCGCAAACAGCAGTAGATATATATTCATTTATAAAAAATAAAAAAGTGGGAAAAAAGGGAACTTTCTCTGGAGGAAGAAAAAGGGCAGGGGCTCAAGCCCACTTTGATGTCTATGTGTGCACGTGCCTGGTTCTCAGCGCAGTTCTCCACACACCCCATATTTTAATCTTTTTGAGGCTAGTATTTGGCAAGAAATGCAGACGTATTCACCTGTAAACGCATACTGAACGACATACATGCACATTTAACATTTACTTCACTGTATACAAAAGTAACTGTGTTGATTATAATAATAGAAAACAGGAATTATATTTGCAAAGTACTTTGTTTCCAAAAAATAGTTTTCACTCCTGTCGCTTGGGGCCCCAAGTTGGCCAGGGACGGCCCTGCATACCTATATTGTTTAGAGGGACGTCACAGGTACAGCAGGATTTGGCTCACATTTCACATTTGTCACACCTCAAAGACAGACTGCGTTATCAGTCGAGCTACAGATTGTCAGACAAGGTTCACACAATGTCACAAATCAAGTTATCTGAATATGAAGCTGTGTTTCTGACTGTGTGCTCTGAACTTAAGTAAGCACATGGTTAACAACTACAGTTTCAGTTTTCAGGCATTGGTAAATGAATAATATTGTAACTGAGTTCTTGTGAACCACTTCTGTTAGATATGAATGTTCACAGTTCACACAAGGAGAGGAGTCACTGAGATGTGGAAAGATGTTTCTGTGTTATTCTAGCATTAACTTCATAGCACCTGAAGTTATTTATTAACCGCTGCTTTGCCTATTCGTCCATCTAACACTTTACAGTCTGCTGCAAATCATGAATCCCCAATCATAAGCTATCATAAGAATCCATAATTTCCAGTCAATATTACAAGTATGTCCTGAAAGCCTGGTTCAAGTCCAGCTGGGGAACATGTTGGATGACACTCTGTTTGTCTCCCCCCCCCATTTCCTGTGACATTTTCTTCATGTAATACATATTTTAAACTATAAAACAGGTTCCAAACTCCATCTCTACATTTGAGCACCTTGCCACACGTTGTAAACATACTACATTAAGAAGCCATCAGATTGTATGCAGGGGTTATGCAGGTGCTCTAGCAATAAAAGCACCACCAGTGATCCAGGCCAGGGTCAAGTGTTGACGCTCACTTGTGAATCACACAGCATTGACCTTTTGACATTATTGTCACTGTCAACAGTAGGCCTACCACACATGCTGACCAGAGGCCTCAATAACAAGCAAACTAACTGTTTCTTTATAGCCGTTAGAGCAACAGTGCGCACAAACAACCCAATAATATCCTTTGTGTTTAATGCGTGGCTTACTAATGAATAGAGGTGTTCACTATCCATGCTCAAACGCCACTTTTGCTGCGCAGACGTGCAAACGGAATGCCTCTCCACAATAACAACAGTCTTATAATCACAGGAATAATTGATCAATGTTTCCCAGTTGCCTGTAAACAATCTTGGGATAATTTTAGTCTTGAAAGTGCACAAACTAAAACTGGAGAACATGCTGCTTTTTGGGCTGCAACCATCTCTGCACATGGAACCAAATTCCCTCAGTCTCTCAGCTGCTGCAGGCGGGTGTATTTCTCTGGATAAAATGCCAAAATCAAGACATCTACCTTTCAAAAGACAGCCCACTTCCAAGCCGACATATCCTTAGAAATCTCGCTGGGTTGAGAAGTATTCTGCGCGAGATCGAGAGAGGATCGAGGAGGGAAGAAATAGTCCCCGACCCCGACCACGTCCTTGTTTGTTTCCCAGCAGCGCTGCCGCTGTCAAAAATCCCCCACCATGTCCATACAAAGCAGCTCCATGGATCTACCACCCGCAGGAAGTGGCGTCATGACTGACAGCTGGAGGAGACAGGGCGCACACCCCCCTGACACACCTATGGTTTCAGCGAATGGAGAGAAGGCAGCAGTTTCTCCTGAGACTCGGACGCCCCCTAACCATGGATGGTGACAGCAGGGAGAAATACCAGCAAATAAAACAGACATGTACTGATTGCAGAAATAGATTATTTGAGTGATAATCGTTTAAAGTATGTGAATGTGAAGTCCAATTTAATGATATTAAACTGAATGAATTCAGGCTTGCAACATTGGATGCCCCTGCCACTGTCCTCCTCATGTAACTCTCCGCGGGTCACACAAGTGTTTCCTTCTCTCTTGCTCTCTATTCAATGCGGTTCAATGCAACTTGAATGCAACATAGTTTTGATTAAAAAACATGTAGCCTACTAAACATAAAAATAAAAAGAAGCTAATACATAAAAAAGTAGTTATGATATGCATGAAACAGGTAGGCTACAATTATGTTGCATTTAGACTGTGAAATGCTAAATTAGATAAAGAAAGTTCATAATTCACAGTAGTCTATTAAAACATCCTTTAAAAAGTTAAATTGTATGTGTCTTGCTTAACAATTAGTGAGTAAGGAGTTTGACTCTCATACATGTAGGGGAGGATGCACACATTATGGACAAACAGCTAAACGTAGACAACAAAGCTAAGAGGATGAACAAAATAATGTACTTTTAAGTAAAGGCAATGGCGTACAATAATGAAAAGGTTGAAGCGATACTCAAATAATGTACTTAAGTAAAAGTCCAGGCCCAGAAGGCACATATGTGCAATGGAGGTTGAACATTTCTGTCTGTTGCATTTTGGACCAACATTTACACAATGTCCCAAAGTCAGTGATATAAAGTAAACAGAGAGAAACGTTCCACCTCACCTGATCAATGTGGGAAAGCCTTCTACTGTCCAACTGTGCTGTAAATCACCCTGTAGGCTACACCACGAACATGCAACGGCAGTAACAAGCAAAACATGTTTGAATGTGGTCAGACTTTCCCATATTTTGCTTGTAGCCTTAACTGTATATGCCTTGTCATGTCAAAACTGGAGAAGTAGACACACATTTCTGGGGATCGCACAAACCTCTCAAATGTGAGCATAAGGAACCCTTCAGATGCTTTGGTAGCAGTTATGATAATTTGATCTGCTTTCAAGTCAAACACATTGACTTGCTGATGTGTATGAATAGTTTTATATAAAATAATATTATGGTGCACAAGAAAAATCCATGCACTTTTACGGGATCCACATGGCAGCACATCATATCCCACTCTGACAGCAGGCCAAGTTGTGAGATTTTCCAGTCAAACTGTTGCAATAAACTGCCCATTAATGGAGGAGCTCCGATTCTGCGCTGGTGCCAGATGCTGAGTGTGCGACCCCGTGTGCAGATTGCATCTCTCTGCTCTCTTGTTTCCTCATCCAGCTCCCTGTCCCGGCTCCCCATCACAGTCTGTCCACGTCTCTGGCACAGAAATGCGCGTCACTCTCCTGCTTGGCACAAGGCCTGGAAACAGATACTGGCTGTTCTGTATTTTTATTTATTTATCCTTTATTTAGCCAGGAACGTCCCATTGAGACCTCTTCTTCTCTCTACGAGTCCTTTGAGCACAGTGGAGCCCACCATGACCTCCAGGCACACTCAGTACACATTCAGAGCCTTTTCTTAAATAAAAGAAGAATTACCACAATATAAAAAATACATTTATTTGAAATTTTATTCTTGTCTTATCTGATACTTTAATGCTGTAGTTGGTTGAGGTGAAGCTGGTCCAAATAATAAAGATACTTTCTAAGCTTGTCATCTGTTTTGCATAAAAAATCTTCACTTGTAAAGTACAATTTCCCCCTCTTAACTGTTTGCAGCAAAATTACACCCAAATATTCAGGATTTTTTCAGTGTTTTTTAAAAATGTTTTACAAAAGAACTGAACTGGTTCTTTAGTACAATACTTACTTGCTTCCCTGACATATCCATATTGCATGAAAATGACTAATTGTCAATTAACTGTAGTGAAGTATAGTGAATCGGGGAAGATTAATTGTGATATTAGCACAATATCACAATTATGAGTTCCTCAAAACTGTAGGCCTTAACTAAAGGATGTAAGTAAATTAACTTATTTATATTGTATACTTAACCAGTGCAGTATAGTAACTTGTAACTGCTTCCACATCATCAGGGTAAACTAAGCACTACCTTGAATATCAAATCAATCAATGCAATTGTGTTGAAATAGATGTATCTAAAACACACAGCCTCCCAGATGTGAGCTGCAGTGCACTGAGTCCCTCCTCGGCTGATGGTGATTTCTCCACGCGAGGAGGACATGGAGAAACTTTAGACTGAGGAACTACGGCTCGTTGCAACACGACTGAAGAGTCCGCAGTAATGGTTACGGTCAAGACATTCTGTCTGGACAGCAGCTGGTTTCCCAATAAAAGGAGAATGCTTTCCACATCTAGATAAAATAATGACAACTGCCACATTCGCTTACAACATGTCTGTCCTTGAACTGAACCTGGCTGCAATAAAACAGACCATGAAAGAGCAAAAGCTTGATGAAGTAGTTTATGGTTATGAAATGGCACCAGTCTTTTAAATGACATCTTTGGGGAACACTTACTGTGCAGATTAACATATTGGATTTGCCTGTTTTTTAAACTGTTGCTTAAAACTGAACTTAAATATGGATTTTTGTTGTTGTAATGAAATCAACAATAATGGAAATATGATATTGCCAGTGTTTATATGCATTATCCTATGGTAAAGGCATGAATTCACATCAATAGTGTATGACATTCAACTGGAATTTAGCCAAATTGGGTCAAACCTAATTTGAGCATAGCAATCCTTCATGTTTCCAATCATATATAGGAATATAGCTTTTTATAGAATACATTTGAGGCATTTGGGAACTATCTAAACTTTATTTGACTGGGGTTAATATGACCAACTGAAGGACAGTAAGTGGGTCAATGTTGAGATTTAACAGCAGCTGGAACTCTGCTGCCACCTGCTGTCCAGAAACTGCAGCAGTAGGGAACTTCACTTTAATTTTTTGGCACACGATTTTAAAGTTTCAATCAAGAAGCAGCCTAAGTCGTTTTATATGGGCACTTTAGTTTAATACAACAAAACTAGTTCAAACTATTTATTAATATTTTATTTTTCCGCATGTTTTTTATTACAATAAAAACCCCATTTTTGAACACCCTCTGCCCCTGGACTCTTGGTCATTTCATGGGGGGGGAATCAAATAGTAGAAACGTATGGGAGAGCATCATACTGGATTATGGACGGATACAAACTTTCATACAGCTGCAATGATTCTTCAAAACATCAGTTTGTTGATGACATAAAAATAACTATATTGATCAATGATTCATTGTAAACGTATTTTTGTAAGTATTATTCCTCGAAATGAAATGGTTTGGGGTTATCAAAGTTAAGAATGTATTACTTTTAATGCTCTTGGATTATAGTCAATGTAACATGTTTGGAGTTTGGACTGTTAAACAAGACATTTGATGATATCACCTTGGTTTATATGTTATTGTGATGGGCATTGTTCTCTGGTTTTTCGTTGAACAATGTCATGATAATATAATTTCAATTTAGAGAAAAAAAACGTCATGTAGGTGAACAACATGCGAATAGTGTAGAATATAACGTGAGCATCCACTAGGTGGCGCTTTTGACCCATCTATAAATTAGTGAGGCCTGGCAATTGGAGTTATATGGGTGAACTCTATATTCAAATTGTGCGTTTATATATGCAGGAAATCTCAATATGAATATGGAACACATATTGCAAGTTTGACAAAAGATTTCATTTCCTTGTCCTTTATTTCAGACTGATATTACATTTCATAATCATGTGGCACAGATTATTGTTGAGTGGATCTGTTTTGATACAGGCTTAGCTTTTCTTCATTTCAGCAAATGCACTCTGCTCAGTGGTTTATTCGAGGGTCTGCCCACAGAGCCTTAAATCCTATCCACTTACATCCGATCAATAACACTATTCCATGTATACAGCCATGACATCATATGAAGCCTGTGAGTGTTACTCTTGTTGAATTCCTGGCAACTTTGGATAAAACAAAAGCATATTATTGAATTCTGACTCATATGTTTCAGTCGGCTGATCGAAAGCTTTTTATTATTTCTTTTTCTCATGGGAAAAGGAAATCCCAGCGAAGTGGTCGAAGCTTTTTTTTGGTGAAGCGGGAGGAGATGAAGGATGGAGCACGGCCTTTAGAGAAGCAACCACAGGATGCACACAGAGCCATTGTCTCATCAGGCTTAGTATGCAGCTCACTTTGCTCCATCACCAGGGCCAAGGCTCAAATCAATTCAATATGGTGGCTGGAGGGGGACAGTCACACAGTGGGTGTAGCCCACATACACACACATCTAACCCTGGTCTAGACACATGGGACACAGTACAGTGGTGGATGTTGTTTCCCACGCTGCTATGTCACCTCTCTGTGCTGCAGTCACATCACTCCGTGTCGCAGACATTCGGTGAATGTGTAACTACCTAAGCTGGTTTGGTATGACTGATATTTGTGAAACCATGACAAGCAAAGTCAAGCCAGAAATGTGTGCTTTTGAAATATGCACCATGGAATTTTGTGTCTGCAGCATGTTAATACAGTTTCTGTGACTGTAGAGTGAAGATTGAGGAATGTGTGAGGCTCTCGCTGTGAATGACAACCCTCCAGTGTGACCTTGATATGAGATCCAGGGCTGCAGTCTCAGACACTGAGGCATGGCCACGTTGGCCTGATAAGGGCTGGCACTCACCTTGTCATCTATCTCTGTGCGGGTGTGTATTTATGTATGCTGCGGGCCAGAGGGAGATAAAATACTGCAACCATCATCTGTTGCCATATGAATCACGTTGAAGCGCAGGAGGTGAGATTGTGCCACCGCTATCTTTCCATCTGCTCTGCCGGCTGATCCCGGGGGGGATGAAGGCAGACACGTCCTGGTTTTTCCAGAGATATTTCAAAAACATTTCGCCACCATTCAACACAATGATAATGATGATCTAGTGATCTAGTAGACTCAATAAACTAAACTGGGCCAACAGGGGATTTTTTAAAATGGTTAGTTAATGCAAGAACTACTTCAATATATACTATATGTTTTCACAGACTATGATTTGGAAATGCTTGAACAAATGTATTTAACTGGAAAAATATACATGTAAATAAAAGGAAAAGACAAACTACTTCATGTTATGCTTTATTCATATTTGAAGGAGCAAAAAACAACACAAATACAAATGTCATAGAGATCAGACTTTACCTGCTCACCATTCCTGCTTGATTGCTGGGTCAGTGTTTTTCTGCAGCTGTGAACAAGCCTCTCTCTGTAGACTGTAGGGTGAAG
This sequence comes from Gobionotothen gibberifrons, assembly GCA_943591055.1. Taxonomy (NCBI): domain Eukaryota; kingdom Metazoa; phylum Chordata; class Actinopteri; order Perciformes; family Nototheniidae; genus Gobionotothen; species Gobionotothen gibberifrons. The sequence goes on from CALSBZ010006684.1 coordinate 589,946, forward strand.
TGTTGCTGCCCTTCAGGGAAGGCGGTAGGTTGTACAGTTATCTCCTTATTGGGCAAAATCACTACCCTGAAACCACACAACCTACTACCTCACCCTGTTCGAACATCAGAACGGTGCCGCAGACTGCCAAGTGTTGGTCCAACTTCCACTGGAGAGCCATGGTGTGGAGGCACATGTAAACACTGTACATTTTCTTATAGTACATACACAAATCCAGGTACATCTCACACACTTGATATATAATTATAAAGCAACTTATAATGAGAGGCAATGACCAAGTTGAGTTTTAATTTTTAAAACATTACATGAGGGATACATTCTCGGGGAAAGAGGAAGACACCGAGATAAGAGCAAGTTTGTGTAAAAGTTACAACAGAAAATGTAAATACATATTTATTTTTGCATTGTTTATTTGCACACAGACAACCATAACTCTGTCTTGAGAAAACAGTAACTACAATCCTTAATGAGCTACCACTTTTAAATACTGCATTGGAATTCTGTGTTCAGCAGTCAGCGGGTCCACATGCTCACACCAGGGTGGGTCCAGGTTCAAAGGCTCCAACAATGGCATCTGATGACATTACAGCCACTTCAGGAAAGACAGTAAGTTGTATAGTTATCTGACAGGAAGGGTATGACCCTAAAACTATACAACCTACTACCTCACCCCAAAGGACAGTCTTGAACAACAAAGTCATGGCAGGTCCCCCGCTCATGTCAGGTCCCCGCTTGGCCACACCTCGATGAATGCAAAACAGCGGTTATGATTCACTGAAACACAAACACTCATGGCCTCTCCTCAGCGCTGTGAATGCAGTCAGTGTGTTCAGAACACAGTGTGACGACCGGGTCATCCGGTTCAGGGCTGCAGCTTAAGGGGAATTCAAATTATGCAAAAAGGTGCATATGATCCAAACAAATTGTATGGGTGGGATATTTCCATATTCAAATGAGCCCAGCAAATAACTTGGAGGGTACTGTGACATTGGAAACATGCAAAGTAATATAAAGTTTTATCCACTTCAGATCTTATCAAAAAAATATTATAATAAATAATCTGCGATTGAAAAATCCCTCTTTGGTTGAACTGCTTGTAATTTATACATCTCACGTGCAACCTGTGGCTTGGGGTTGCGATTAGCAAATACTTCGATTTAAAGAGGTCACACGCCAAAAGGATTGGAAACACTGTTCTTAAGCTTTACTGCTCACAACATACCAACCCAAACCGGTTTGTTTCGGACAACAACCTGCACACATTCCTCGGTGTTATAAGAACTGTTTGTGTGCTTCAGAGAGGAGAGTGCTACCAACAGTGTTGACAGTCAGCTAGCTCATACCCTGGCTCACATGTGCGGAGCAGAGGACCTGCTGCCCTGTTAATGTTTCTCACCTGCTCTGCAGCACGCAGCACGTCCTCCCATCAGGGATCCAGCAGCATGTCAGGTAGCCTCCGTCTGAAATCCCGAGAGGGAAAATCTGCTACTTCTGCAACAAAGGAAATGGAGAAATACATCAACGAGAAGTCTTCAAGATTTGCCCTCCGTGAGATCAATGGTAAGCCCCCCGGTGGCTGGCGGAGTGTTTCTGATTCTCCATCCGGCATGTTTAACTGTCACACTCAAATAAAGCCATATCAGGGTAATCTTTTTCAGCACGTACCTCCACAGATATGTGTTTATGTCTGTGAGGCACAAATGTACAGCACAGCATAATACAGAACAGTATGTCTTGAGCTAAGAGGCCCCATTGTGTCAGCTCAGTGGTGAGTCTGAGGCGCTTTGCATTATTCAACACTGCCGTACTTACACCATATCACTGAATGAGTGGATTGTAAGTATGCACAAGCACACACACACACACACACACACACACACACACACACACACACACAC
>CALSBZ010006684.1:600810-639978 GCA_943591055.1 Gobionotothen gibberifrons
AATTCACGACATCACAGCAATGAAACAAAATCACATAATGTTAAATACCAATTGATCCACTTAAAGTAGGCAGCGTATTGGTGGCTTCTTTGCTGTGTGTGTTGTACATGGTGAGTGACTCATTTTCACTGTGTTGCACTCGTAAGAATACACTGAGCACTGGCACATGACCGAAACCACACACTCCACAAGTATCTGGCAGAAATACTCAGATCTGGAGACACAGAGTAGTCTCTACAGTGCTGCTGCAAACAAAACCATCAGAATCTACAACAAATGAATTTCCTATTAAAAAGTGAGCTAGCAATCAAAACATATCACTTATTCTAACTTACATTACACAATAACACTACACCCCTGACACATATTCTTCTCATCAGTCAATTCCCTGTATGATGTTGTGTGAATTAAGAGTTGTAATATTAAGTTTGCTTCACTCAGACATGTGGCAATGCCTCAGGCTGCCAGTTTGTGACTACTTCCTTTTTGAGCAATTGCGATATTAAAATTAAATAACTCAATCTAAGATACCTTGAAATACTATCTTCTACTAATGACTAGATAGGAATTAGGAAATTCTAAATCATGACAATTGTAGTTTGAAATAAAGAAACAAGTGCATGAAACATTTTATGAAGACCACTCAGAAGACATTTAAGGCAATATTGTAATTATCTTAATAATATATGAAATGAATAGCAATTTACAAAAATCACTAGTTAATGATCTAGCAAGATGGTAGAGGACCAACCCATGAACACACACACACACACACACACACACACACACACACACACACACACACACACACACACACACACACACACACGTAAATACACATCAAATCAAACTTACATATTCTTATGCTTAATTTTTATTTTATTTTACTTCATGATCTGAGATTAAAATTCATTCTAACAGTGATGAGCATGTTTTAAAAAAAATCGTTATAGGTGTGTGTTCTTCGGTTTAATGATAGGGTGTGTTCAACGTTTTAGTTGTGTTAAACCTCTACAGTCATAAGTGCCTTTTTATATGTATTTTAGCAAATAATATATTTCATTATATTCTCAAAATAGAAATGTGTATATATATATATATTTTTTTTTTATATATATGTGAATACCAGTTCTTAACAAATGTAGTGGAAATAAACGGAGCCACATCTCACTGCAGGACAAGTTCAAGTTCTTAACCCTGATGAACTTGAATGAGAACTTCTGTTTTTTTTATTATTATAACTCAGTATTTTCCTCTTTGAATATAATACATATTGTTAAGAATTGTATGATTTTTGTTTGATGCAAAAAGAAAATCCAACACCTTCTTACTTTTTGATGCATGCAACGAAAATTCTCTGGAAATGAATCCCAAAGATGTTCCTCTGAATTATTGTACTGCAGTATTCGCAGTAATTGTTGGTAATTATCATATGTAATTCAGGCTTTTTAGAAAACTTTAATTTACTTTTCGTTTACTGCTAATGAGCTTTGCTTTGATTTAAATTTGAATAAGATAATAAGACATAATGTAAGATTTACATTATCATATGACTTATTACGAAGCATTTAGAGAGAAAAATATTAAATGTACTCCCTCTTTTTCCCTAAAGAATAAACCATTTAAGAATTGGAAAAGTTATGTCATACAGTTCAGAAGAGGGAATACGTCTTATGTCTATATAGAGAAAAATATAGGTTTCTGGAAGGCATAAACCAAAATCACTGTTTATTATATATTTGTACAGCATTGCAATTCATGTAGGTACAATAATAGCATCTAGACAGCATCAGAATATTTAGCTCAGGGTGTGTGTGTGTGTGTGTGTGTGTGTGTGTGTGTGTGTGTGTGTGTGTGTGTGTGTGTGTGTGTGTGTGTGTCTGTGTGTGTGTTGCTCTGCTGTATATGCTGTGTAACTGGCTAGTAGAGCAGGAGTTTGCTTCAGTGCACAGAAGGCCTGGCTGTGGGCTGTGCCAGGCTGTTGGGTTGGTCAGGTATACTTTTACAGAGAGCGAGAAAATACTGCAAACCCTCACCACCCTGCCATCTGCCTCTCGACATGCAACCTTCCCCTGGACTCCAGCCATCCTTTGCCAAAAAGGCCTAAGGGGTGGAGTAGTGTGATACTCTGCCAGCCAAAACCATGTGTCCACTGCTAGTTCTGCAGAGCTTATATCCATATAAATGAACATAAACGCCTATGTATGGAAAAACTGAACCCGGGTCGTGAATCACCCGAAAGCTTCCAGTGATCCCGGGTTAGCTTGGCCCTTAAAGGAAGTCCCATTTAACATAAACGCTGATAAGCACATGAGTAGAACAAAGAACAACAATTATTAAAAGATTTTTGAAAACATGTATTAAGTATCATATTTGGTTCGCCTTTCAGGCAATCTGAAATATTTAATGTTACAAATTGAGCTAGGGATTTTAAATTGCCATATGCAAGTCTCATTTACTAATGCAACCTGACTTTTCCACTAATCAAAAAAAGTTAACAACCAAGTATCGACAAAGAGCCTATAAGAAGGCACGCAAATTAACGAGAGTCAAGTTCAATATTTCATAATTGTTGTGTAGTTGTTTTATGACTTTTTATGGTTTAAACTTTTCTATGGCTTATTCATGTTTGTTCTTTTTTCAAAAGAAAAAAGGGAATGTTTTTACATGCATCAATGTAATTGGAAAAGCATTTCCAAAATATTACAATGCAAAGCATGTGTACTTTGAAATCCTGTGTAAAGTAAAGCAAAGATCGAAATAAAAAAAAGGAAAAAACAAACAGGAAATAATGTGATCAACATTATAATTAAGTCGTAAAAGTCATTACCTTGTAAATGGCAAAGCGAAGGACTATCTTTTCTATTTATTCCGCCGCCTTAAAAGAAATACAAGCTTGGCAAATACTACCCGTAAAACTTCAAATGTAAAGAAATGCAGAGTACTCTCACTGAAATATAGCTGGAAGTCATGCCTGTGACAACATTAAACGGATCACAACAATCTGTACACCACGTACTTCTTGTAATACACAACATAATAACATACTAAGCTCGGACCACATCACTCATTTGAAATACCTCCACAACCGTGGCCTTCCGCTTATCCACTAATTACTCCGGAGTAGGATTATGCTGGCAGCAATCAAAGTGCTAATAATGACTTTTGTTCATGCAATAATATATTTCAACAAGGTTTTATGCAAGGCTGGAAAAAGTTATAGAAAGTTAAAGGAACAGCTCCATCGCTTTTATATGCGCTATCGTTCCTAAACTACATGTAGGATTTTAAATTCAGATGTATAAATGCGCACTCAAGTATAAAGAAACTTTGTGTACAATTGTTTATTTACACAGTTTGCCTGTTAAACATTGAAAGCCTAAGGCGTAAACACACGGATAAACTTCCATCGGAAACACGCAAGCATACTAATATTAATAACAGATATTACTCACTGAACTTCACTGAAGATGGGAAATGTCTGGTCGGGATGCGAAATGTTGCAGCTCTCCCCGCTTTGATCCACATCTCTGTCAAGGAAGAGGAGAATGCCATAAGCTCCCGTCTGGTGGATCTTTCTTATTTCCCACAGCCTGTCCCCTCACAGCCGAGCCACAGCCGAGCCCCAGCTCCAGAGCCCCAGACCCAGAGCCCCAGCCCCAGCTCCAGAGCCCCAGACCCAGAGCCCCAGCTCCAGAGCCCCAGACCCAGCGCCCCAGCTCCAGAGCTCCAGCCTCAGTCTGATCCCCTGCAGCCGGCCGGGACGGGCCTGAAACAATAGGAGGCCATGAGGCTGTCTGCAAGGCTCTAGCTTAGCCCGTCTGCTAGTTAACAAGTCTTTGAATGAGGAATGTTAGCAAACAGACAAACAGCATGTCTGATGCATGCAAATAGTACAACCAGTCCAGTCACAGCCTTGGCTGGCCACATGAATAATTCAGCAGTCTATATGCTGCTCTCCCACATTTCTCCCTCCCTCTTCCCGAGTGAAATGCCTTCACTAGAATAAGTGTGGCAAAGTATTCAAACCTCTGCTATACCGGCAGCCTTGGTCGCAAACATTACTTTTAATACTTTATACAAACATGCAATAATAGCACAGGTGGATATGGAGAGACGTGACATGAAGGGTTACTTCGGACGCTTCGCTGCAACAATTTAAAATTTCGCAATTACTACATTTTTTTGTCTTATTGCCTTTTAATGTATTTTCTTTGCAGTTGGCACCTGTCCCAGAAAGAGCTCCGGCTCAGCACACCACTCTGCTGTTAGGAGAGCGAGTCGGTGTGAAAGAGAGAGAACAAGGGGGAGCGAGAGGGAGACACAGAGAGGACATGGGAAGGAAAGAGAAGGAGACACAGGGAGTAAAGACGAAGGAGGTGCGATACTTCACGCCAGTCGCTGAAGAAGGACATGTCTTTAAAAACAGACGAGTACCGCTCTTAAATACTGCTCACATTTTATGCTTGTCATCCGTAGTGGTCATTCAGACCACGAGCCAAGTCCACGCAGGTTACCCGTCAGAAATGGCGCCCCGACACTCCAGGTGGAACAAGGCCCATCACATGGCGAAACACCACCTTGACAAATTCCCATCCGAAAAGAAAGAAACTAAATAAATACTACTCGGAACCCCTCAGCGGGGAAGAAATAAGGCAGGCGCGATGCACTTTAAGAACACAACATAAAAAAGAACAGAAGAAACAAGAGCCCAAATCCAAAGGGACGCAAAATCTATGCGGCAAAAGTGCGAAAAGGCCCATAAAAAGCAACTTGTTGCCAGGTTTCGCAGAGCTGCTGTGCTGCTGTTGGAGGCAGAGGGTTAAAATCCAGCTAGTAGTGAGTGAGTGAAAAAAAAGCTCCGTCTATGGAAGGGCGGGCTGTGGGGAGGCCCTGACTGTAGAAATAGCAGCAGACTTTTTTTTCTTTTTTTCCCCCCCTCGCAGAGCTTAAGTCTCCCCCTTGCGTGTGGCTGGAGCAGAAAGAGGGGAGCAGGCGAAACAGAGAGAGAAAAAGAAGTGGGGAGAGAGGGAGGAAGAGAGGAGGAGACAGCCAGCGCACAGTGAAGGGGAGAAATGCTCTGCTGATGATGAAATAGGAGGTGCGGCGGAGCGCGCGAACCAGCCACTTTTTCATCACATGTCCAACACGGCAAGGAACTGTATTTGCACCGGAGACTGGGGAGAAGGGAGGGAGGGAGGGAGGGAGCATAAGATGGGTGGGAGACGGAGACACAGAGAGAGAGAGAGAGAGAGAGGGGGGAGTGGGAGGGTGGAAAGCATTACATGTGGGAGGGGTGGAGGAGGAAGAATGACACAGAAATCCACTCCTCCAGCCGTGCGCAGACGCAGTGCACACACACACTTCCACGCCATACTGGGATACACTATACAGTACCTCAGCTACTATATCAACGCGTGAAAAGAAAAACGGGGAGAAAGAGATTCACAGTCTCTCAGAATGGACTGCCCCCGCTGAAGGATCCTTGAAATATTCAGCACTTTTGAGAGCAGGTTGAATTATTAACCTTATCTCTTACTGTAGTGGGCCTTTTGTCGCTGGAGCAGTCTTGGGAGCACACTCTGAAAGGAGCACACACACTCGGAGTGCATTAACTCTTTAGCATGCCACAGTGACTAGCGTGAATGCGCACACACACACACACACACACACACACACACACACACACACACACACACACACACACACACACAGGAAAAAGATAAGCTTCCACCGTGTTTATTTCAGTAACATGTGGCGAAGAACGGGGGGCTAGGACCCTCCTCTCTGTCACAAAGCGCGCTGCAGCTGAACCCTCGCAGCTATTTTGGCACAAAGTCAAGAGGCTGATAAGCATTTTTGGGTGAGACTTCGCTGCTTTTCCTCGAGGAAAAACAGCTGCCACTTGTCCCGGTAAAATGCATTCAACAGTTCGGAGAAAAATGAGAGAAACCCCCGGAGATGCTAAAATGCTAAAAACCCAAAATAGGATTGTCCAAATAAATGATCTTAACCAAATGTTTGCACTAATGTACTTGAAGAGTGAGGAAGCCAGAGAGTTAAGTGGAGGGGGAGACTCAAACAGCATGGCCGTTTCCACCATCTTAGATTGTATTGATTATTCTTTGCTGTAACGTCTGTCTCTCTCTACACACGCTAGCTCTCTTTCTCTCCCTTTCTGTCCCTCCCTCCCTTTTTTTCTGCCTGTGTTCTGCCACCTTCTCTGCTCGGCGATCAGCATTTGGCTTTTTCCATTTGTGGCAGATTACTGTAACGCTATTGTACAACAACTTCCTGCCTCTTTTGGCACGGGTTCTAAAAAAAAAAATCTGCAAAAAGCAGAGCTCGTGGCTTCAAACTTTTTTCCCCCCTCGGCCTTGAACTGCAGGAGCTTTATAAGAAAAGAAAAGGAGGAAGGAGATATGTAAAGTTTGTCTGTTACTGAGGAACTATTTTCATAAACTGCTGAGAATTAAAGAGGGGACTTCATGCCTAGCAGAGACAATGAAAGACAAAAGGTGGGGGTTTAACTTTTCTTACTTTTACACTGTGAAAACTTTGTGTTGGTTTTAAGGAGGCACTGAATTATGAGTGCAGCTCACGCAGATCCGTCTAACATGGCTGCTACTGCTTGGGGCTGCTCAGTTTTGTGAGGGCTGCTTTCATAGCACCGCCGCCTCCCCGTTCCTCGCCGGCTCTCTTCCCCACACAGACACCGGATTCTCCACAAAAAGCTCCTCTCTGCACTTCTCTGTGCTCCACAGGTTTCAGGACAAACACAGGTGGCTGAACACAGACCCTAGTGCAGACAGAAAATGTATTATTTACACTAACTTGCTGCAGAAAGAAAGCTGGACTGCGATTTCTTTTTCCCCCCCTTCCCTAAATGAGATATGAGCCCGGTCCAGGCATCTAACATTGGCATGAGCTATAGGATCCCATTAGAAGGAGTGCAGCTGTACGTCACATCTCGCCATGCGTTTTAACCAATTGAGAAGGCCATGACTTCATTATGGCTTCAATGTAAAAAGCTGGATTATGTACAGTATATTTTCAGACCTTATTTGGGAATTAATTTGGATCCTGAAACAGAATATGTTCGAGGTCCAAGCATTAGCTGTTCTGGGGAAGCATACTTTGTGTGTTTATGCTTAGTAAGCACTTTGCATGGCATAAAGAGCATCGGAGGATAGCGTTTTTGTTTCGGGTTTCGAGCCATCTCTCCCCACTGGGCTCCTTCACAAAGCTTTTAAGATGCGTTTTAAAAACAATTAATCATCTTTTAATTTTTACGGCCCTAATTTACAACGTTATCGCAAACAAGGCAGAATTTCCCAAATGATTTATCGGTTTCTGATTAAATTCATTGTGCAAACCTTTCATTTTTCATTTCTTTTCACTACTACCCTGATCTTTTCCTGATTAATTGTTCAAACACGATCGTTTGGAGAATATTCACAATGCCACAGAATTTGAATTGCTCTTCGGGTTGATATCATTTCGGGTAAAGAGAAGCCACAGCTTTCCCTCTGCAGTGCATGGCTGCAACATCTGTGTGATACAGAGTCAATCAGGCCAATTCAGAATATGATGTGAAACAAAATGGCAGACGGCGCCATGTTATGGACTCTGCCCGACGTTATTTTACTCTGAAAAAAACTCTAAACCCTTTTGTGATTTGAATTTAAAATGTATGTTATTTTTTTTTGGATAATATTACGTAGTTTAATACATGTTTAAAATACTTTGAAGAACTAAATTGAATAAAAATATAAATGTTTTTGCATACGTATCAGCCTTTTGTAAAATACATTTTGATTCATTATCCAATAATGATCACGTGATTATCAGGGCCTGCAATGAACGATACAATCATATCGTGCTGTGGTCTGCTGCTGACAGGAAAACACACTAAACACATATCTAAGTGTGAGTCAAACACTGTGACAGAAAGCTCAGATAAGGGGACCGAACAAGGACACCGTTTAAAGACACTGCTTCTCTATGGCTTCCTTTCGACAGCTACAGGAAACAGTAAGGAGAGCTGGAGGAATAAGAAACTGCAGTGGGCAGGGGATCTGCAAAGACACACAGTATTTGCTCTTAGTCATTTGCAAACATCAAGGAGGCATTGAGGAGGGGGGGGGTTCTGTGCTTGGTCAGCAACCACCACTACAGCCACATATGAGACACGATCAAAACACATATATCTTCTAATGGGCGTATTCCAGGGGATAAAAGCTAACCACTAATGTCTCCCTACGCTGCGAGGGGAGATGTTTTACTCTCCAGGAGCAGGAGTGGAGTCTATGAGGTGGTCTTGCTTAAGCCCCGCACGTGTCTAAACAACTTCTCTATTACACCCGAGACCTTTGAGGGCACTCCCCATCGAGCGGGGAACAAAGGCCATGACCCCGGGGTCAAAAGCGTTACACGGGAGGCCAAGCGGGCCCATTGAATGCAGCACTTCTGTTTGCTTTAAGAAGGTAAAGATTACTAACACATTAACTAATGCAGATTAGGGGGTTATCCCTCATGGGACGGCGGTCCCAGGGCAGCACATCACGTCTTATTAACACAGCCTGACCTTTGACCCCAGCAGTCACCTCAGGCAGCCGACTGTGACCACCACTTTCTCCTCTCTGACTGACACACACACACACACACACACACAGACAAGAAAGGAAGAGCAACACAGCAAGGTGCAGCACAGCTTGAAATATAAGTGTCGTCTGAACAAACGTGAATAAATGATGCAATATAATCACTGCCCAGTGTTTGAAGAGTTAATGCACTCCTGTTCGAGCTGCACAGTTAGCAGGCATGGCACCATCTGTGTGTCTGAGAATAATCAGAGTAATAAGTAGAAGTTCCTAATTAAACATGATCGATCCAAGAAAAAAGAATTTCAAGGCCTCACAAACATGTGCTCGCCCGAAGTTTATAAAATGGAAGCATGTGCAATAAAGTTCTCATCACAAAATGGTGGAGAGGACATGCGCAGTATTGACGTCCCAGATGATCATATGATGAAAAGCAAGAGAGGAAACATTTATTCACAAACACACTGCTATTCAAACATTATTTTTGTATCAGAAAGGTTAATTGGCTTTTTTAACCCTTCTTGTCCAGAAAGAGCAAGCCAATAATAACTTAGAGACATCCTTCACACACCAGCTTCTAAAATGACTCTTATTTATCAGATTATTTATTTATTTATTGCAAATGTCCCTCTATAAATAAAGTAGCATGGGAATATTAATTTAATGGAATCAGAAGACTATCAGGATTAGAGTATTTTTCCAAAAAGTCAAATTGATGTTTGTGCAGGGAATAAAAAAATATGATTTAATTGTTTTAAAGTTTTTGTTTAAAGTTGGCTTCTCGTGTAAAAGATGAATTAAAATAGAGCAGATGTTTGAAAATATGCAATTACATGATTGAATGTCAAACATCAATGTATTTCATTAGCTAAACTTTAAGTTTATAAATGAACATCTAAATAAGAATGTGCTGGCCTTACATATGATAAATAGAAACTGAATAAAATGAATTCTAAATTATATTTCATATAGAGCACATCATGGAAAAATAAATTGTGCAAACATTGTGTGTTTAATTTACATTGGAAGAATACCTTTATTGTCATTGACACCAGACACAAATGTCTACTGTCTGGCAAATATTAATGTATGTATGAAATGTGTGGGTTGAATGTAAATCTGTTTTAATTTAATTTAGTTTTTGCACAGAAATAATAACACCGCAGCACATATCTGTGCTCCCAGGGCAGATATGCACCTTGTGAACTTAATTTTGGACATTTGTGCTTCACAATAGTTTGTTTTAATTAATTTCCTAAAGTTTGCAGTTATATGAATACTAAAGAAAACAGATTTCAGCCAAAGGAAACTTTAAACACGTGCTCCATTATAAAAGATGGTCTTCTGAGTAAATACTCTCTTTGAATCGGTTTTTAACCATTAGCAGATTTTGAATTTAAATTAATGCAATTACTATAATTATTTTAAATTATTATTATTAGCAAATATTAAGCAATATATTCTCCCCGCAAGCAATAAATGATTTGGCGGCACATTTATAAGCATGGCATATTTCAAAATCACTTGACTGCTTGTACATACATGATGCTGAGCAATTGTTTCGGGGGTTTTTTATATCGGATTTTAGTTCAATTGACTGACTGAAATATTTTACAATGTGCCCTGCTACACTCGTTTAATCTCAAAGTGCAAACCAGAGTATTTCGTTAACATCAGATAGCATTTAATCAGCTGCCTTAATATAAACCAAATCAAAAAGATACTCAATTAATGAAAAGTATTAGCTGTGTTGTGCATTATTTCAAATACATGTTCTAAATAAACTACATTTGTACACTGCAGCTATTCCTTCTAACAAGAAAATAGATATGAAGATTTTTTTTTTTATTTAGGAATAAACTCACCTTGCTGTTTTTCACAGGAATCGAAAAGAGGAAGAAGAGGAGGAGGAAAGAGACACAGAGGGAAAAGGAGCAAAGGAGACTTTCTTGTGGGAACAAGCTGGAAATGATGGACCAATTCCATATGAGACCTCGGAGTGTACGACCTATCCGAAGAGGGACGCGCCCTAACTGTAACTAACAACTACTTCTGGCAGCCCTTCAACAGCCAAACATATTGTCCTGGATCAGGTCAGAGAACCAGGGCAGCTTCGGCAAGAAATCCACATTCAACTAGTACCAATGGTGGAATTTAAATGTAGTCAACTAGTGGGTTTTCAATTAGATTTAGATTTAAACTATTATTAGGATTTTGCTTATCAAATGTAAAAAGACTACAGAAACACACATTCAACCAGTATGTCTACACGTTGAGGCATCTGAGACAAAAAGGGGGACAGTTGCAGGTTTTTTAAATGACTACTAAATATCATTTTTTCTATTATTTTGTATAATATACATGTTACCCATGTTCTTGTCCTATGACGTCACAAGTTAAATGAACCCCTTTTACAACATGTTACTCATTTCACATTGCTGTCATGATTCAAATATTTGTATTTTAAAAAGAAATACATTTTCATTTAACCCTTTCTGACAAAAAATAAATATAGCCGAAGTAAGCAAAGCCACTTTTACATTTACATGTGACTCACTATAATAAAGAATGATTTGATACTAAAATAACATTTCTTCACATTAATCAAAGGGTTCATTTAAAATAGAGATAGAGAGATATTTGAACTTATTGAAAATACTGTATAATTAAAGTAATAATGAAAATCAAATTGACTGCAAAACACGAATCAAAGACATTACGTGCTGCAGGGACACATTCTCAAAGTCATTGACACGCTATTGTAAAAAAGCTAATTCTCTATTGTCCTCTTCAATTGCCTTTGCTTCTACATACCTGAACTCTCCCTTTGCAGTTTGGCCCTCAGAGCAGCTACACCTACTGTAAACCGCCTTGGCCATTTTGTTTTATTCTTCCTCAACACTAAGCCAGGAGTGCACAGGCCTGGCATTTTAGGCGCCACGTCACAACGCCTGTGTCTGCACTGCAGGGCTGCAAGGAGCCCAGCTGCCACGGCACTCAGCAGCGCACTACCTCAACAAACACTGTGTGCACCTCTTGTTGTTTTAAGATAGTCCCTAGCATCCCTGCTTATACTGACAACAGCAAAACATACACCGAAGGCTTTAGAAACGTCATAAACATGCTGTCATCCAGGTCTTCTCTCCAACACAGAGCCTTCAGCCCTGCATCACTTCGCAGAAATTACCTCAGTAAAGTTAGCTCACACACACAATAGATATGATACTCATCCAATTAAGCAATACTTTTTTAATGAGGTTAGTAAACGCTTCTAAATGTCTGCACAATCATCCTTTTAAAAGATCACACAGTCCTGATATTGATATAAAATTGACAAAGATAAAAACACTGATTATGTCAATTCCACAGGGCTGATTAACTGTCATTGAGGTGCATTTGTCATAAAGATATTTATAATATTTGTATAATGATTGTTGTTATTATGATTATTATTTATATTGATTTTGTTTATTTAAAGCAAAATAGTATGTGTATTAAACTGTACATTGGATCACATTTATCTTATTTTGATATTTTTTTAATTCATTCAGATTTTGCTGTGTGTGGTTTTATATATTTTAGAGTATTGCAAAGTCACATTATTGTAAATATGACACTTAAATGTACAGTACAGCTTTTTGAAATAAAAACAGTCTGTGTCTTTAAGTAGAAAATGTGTTGACATGGATACAGTGACTTGTTCTATGTTTCTGAAACAGTATGGAGCTCAAAGGCTTTCTCTCTTGCCGGTTATACCACAAGGTGAGTTCCTTTTTATTTCCTGCTTCTTCACACACATGCTCTGTGCAGCACAGGTTAGCTCTGAGTGTTAGCGATGCTAATGTAAACACCGACCATATTACGTCCAAAACAGTCGGGCATTGTTTCTGATAGCAACGTTTCTGATAGGTCCGTGGGTGTAAAGCCAGCCTACATTTCCGATATTACGTCATATCGGACGCAAATCTGGATCAGCTCCGTTGTACCCCGTTTTTAGAGATTTGGGTACGGAGGAAAAGAGAGAGGGTTTTATTTTCTGACGCTGCGTGAGTTCCCTGACACACCGGGGACACATGTTGATGTATAAAAGACATACAAAAGTGCATTTTGCATGATAGGTCCCCTTTAATATTACTATAATCATTATAATTATTATTTCTCAAGGTAATTGGTGCTAAATCATTTTCTCTTTGGTCCTATTAATTCATTTTTTTCCTTGTCCCTCCTTGTATGTTAATGCACTCCTTATGCTGAACTGCTGACTAGATGGTGCATAATAGTACTCAGGTGTTCCCATCATCATCATCATCATCATCATCATCATCATCATGGTAAAGGTGTGGACAGCACGAGGGAAACTGCGTTACGACAGCCGCTGACCTCTCACACCAGCTTAGAGAGGCGTAGGGTCATGCAGAGGACATGGCGGTGGAGGGAGAAGTCAATCTTATCCTTCCGTTCCGCCACAGGCCCGTGTGCAGCGACAGCAAGATGAGCTACAGGGCTTTCCAAAATCCACACTTGTTTGGCTGGGAGCAAGGCATCAGGGCCGTATGTATTTCAAAGTAAATGCTGAGGAAAGCGTTTTTTTTGTGGCAGCAACCGTGCACTTGACAGTGTGTGTTAGCCTGCCTCTGTGTCTTTGCTCCGTCCCCACCCTTACTCTGTATCCCTCAGTACCAATAACTGTCATCTTTAGGAGCCATAGTGGCATGCAGCCCATTTGTCTCACAACGGTAGAGAACTCCACCTCGCCTCATCTTGATATGGCTCTCGAGTGTACGTACCATTTTGTATCATTATCTCCACACATTAGGAATGCCTCCAGCTCTGCTAAGCAGTGTAGGGCCGTGAGGTTAAAAGGCAGGAGGCACCGAAATGAGAGGGAGAGCTCTCGGACTGCTGTCAATTGAGCCTGCGCCTCCATAATGGGGATAACCTGGCACCGAACCAACCACTAATGCCCCTTAAATGTCAGAGACTGCAGCAGAAAGGAAGGGAGGCAGCAAACATGAGAGCACATTCATATTTCAGTACAGCAGATGCTATAATGTGCGGACGCCTCACACTGAGTGCACACAAGGACACCATGAGAGGGAAAAAGACAAGGCAGGCACACATGAAAGAGGGGAAATTAAAAAAGGGACTTTTCAGCAGTGATGGAAGCAGCCCCATCTGATGCTTGTCTCTATTGGACAAAGTTGAGAGTGGATCTGTCTCACTCACAGTCCCTCTGTAGTCTGTACGTAGACGAAAATCTATCTGGCGGGGGTTGGGGGGGGACGGGGTTGAGTCTGGTGTTGGGGGTGGGGTTGGATTGCTGGAGAGAGTGATCTTTTTTTCCAGCGGGGTGAAAGGCGGACGGTCATGTGTGCAGAGCTCATGACAAAAGGCCCTTTTATGTGCAGCGTATGCAGATAGAGGAGGCTCCTTTGTGCACAGATGGAGATCCCATGCCTGGGTCTGCCTGCGGCGGAGAGGAAAGGGAGGGAGGAGAGTAGAGAAGAGTGTTGGTGAAGGGGAAGGGAGGAGTGTATCTGGCACTGAGTGCCATCACTGTGTCTGGTGGGGGGAGGGGGAGCACGGAAAAGGAGAACCAAGCCGTCCTGGTCTTGCCAGGTTCATATATTAGAGGAGGGGCCACAAGGCTCGCTAAGAGGATATTAAAACTGGTAACCACCATAGTGGGATCACCGAAACAGCAGCATCTACTGTCCAACAAGTGGACCAGGGGATATGTGTTTTACAAATAATATGTAGTGTTTGTTATAACCGGCTTTGGAAAGCACATATACAGTGCCAGAGATGTTATACAATTACAGGAAATCATGTCAAACTTATCTGAACTAAGGATTATTGGGTTAGAGAAGCTTAACCTACTTTGTAATGCCAGCTATTACATGCTTCCAACAGGTTAAACAAACATTTTGTAACAGGAACTGTGCCGGACCAGGTAAAAAGGTGAAAACAGGACATCCAATGCCAAGTTCAGGGTCAAATGTATTCCTGCATAGATAACTCTATCTGCTATTATCATTGTGTTGGTGCTTTGACCCTTGTGGAGTCTCTGGTATGCCTGTAATCAATCCATCTCCGGATGAGATTGTTAGCCAACTGTTTAAAGTGTCTCTTCTATCCTCATGCCACCTTTCCCCCCCGAGAGTCGAGGTGACTCCCACTGACATCCCGTCTGCTGAGAAGACGTCACATCCTATAATTGGCCTCCTCCCACTGACCAGGGCATCTTGACACTACAGCCAGACAGATTCTTATCCTGGCAGAGCACCAGTCATATAGTCATTTTGACAGACGATGGACCCAACACTCAAATGGGTGCAAGTTTAATCACAATACAATTTCATATCGATTTATCAAAGTCTGCTGGGAAACTATTCTGAATCAGGGGCATGCGATTGAGACACATTGATCACATGCACATTACCACAAATGGGGCGAAGCCTGCGAGCTAGTTCAGGCAGTCAACTCGAGCACTTATGCTGCATTCATACATAACGCCCCTTGCTAATCTACAACCAACCAAACAGAGTCTCCTTAATATACCGCTCTATTTAACCTGCCAGATCTCTCTCTATGCATCGCTCGCTGCTGCTATTGCTGCAGCTACCCCACGTCGCTGCTGCTTGCCTGCCCCACCACCACCCCAGCTTCCACCCCAGCTTCCACCTGTAGGCTCTGGGGTTAGTTATTTGATCATCACTCATCGTGCTATGTATATCTGTTGAGTGATGATGCCCGAGCCTAGTCGCCAAACCTAACCATATGCTGCTTCTAATAAACATGTTAAAGAAACACGTGAGTTGTCTGACTGAATTAGTTATATTTGTACCAAATCACAATAAGCAACTCAAATATTATTTGACAACTCTATTACTGGTCACTTCCAGGCATTTCAATGTAATACAATAGACCTGTTGTTATAAAGTGCCACATTTGTAATTTGTAGTTTATCATGCAATTTACAGAGCCAAGTAGCAAGAGCTAGAACGAGGGTCAATGCTGTGTTACTTTTTTTGTATTACGGTTAAACTGTTTTATTACGATAAATTAAAAAACAAGTGACTTACATATTTGGCATCTCCTCCTTTCCCTTCCTCTTCTCCTTGCACCAGTCCATCATCCCTGCATACAATTCAGACAGACTTGAAATTAGAATATGATGAAACAAATACATTTTGCAGGTTTTAGTTTCAGTTTTCATCACAAATCATGAATTCTTTTTCATCAGTCTCCATGTTAAAATGTCACAACAGTGACATTTAAAACTAAGAGATGGTGCCAATTGTAATTATACAATAAGCTACCAACATGTGTTAGCCCTCTAGCTAACACTAACTAACACTAAGTCAAGTTGCTAGTGGTGAATTTATTATCCCTATTAACAAGTTTTCAAAAACAAAGACAAACAATAATCGTCTAGTTATAACATCATTGCCAGTCTATTTAAATGTAATATCTACATTAGGCTACCTGTTATCAAATCAGTCATGCTAATGTCAAAGGTTCGCTAATAGATTATAGCTTTGAAAATTAACCTATTCCAGCATAGCGCAGCACGTTATATGCACAGTATTGTGTTTCAAAACCAAAATAAGTCTTCGCTGTAGTCTGTAAAACCAGGGGCAGCCACTCCCAATAAAGTAACCAACACAGGCTAACTGTATGCTAACGTTACCTGAGAGCCAAGGTCATGTTAAAAGTTGTGTTTGGTGAATAAAGTCAAATATGTACGTGAACAACCACAAATTATTGATGGCAGACCAACCAAACAGACACCAGTGAAAAATGTACTTACTTTCAACAGGTGGTCAGAGAGTTTCCAAAGGAATCTGCGCAATGTTTTTTTGACTGTTAGGTATGCAAATAAGCATTCATGCTAACCTGTTAGCCATAGCCACCACGTGTTATAACACGTGCCACTGCACATTAGCTAGTTTCTCATTACTCCTGTGTTTTTGCCCCCTGGTGGTCAACATCATTTAATGCAACCTTGCAAGCCTTTTAAATACATAATGCTAAAAAGTTGTATCTATCTACCCATGATAGTTACATTTTTTTTAAAGCAAGTTATGCTCTTGATGAAGTTCCCATTGTTTGCAGGTGTAAGTTAATACAAATGATCTCTCTAAATGTACATTTTCTAATTATGTAAAACATATTCTGTATTGTGGATGTTTCAGCTTCATTTTAAGTATTTTTAAAGTTGTCATTGAATTAGCCATATAGCTATAGATCTGAAACATTATTTGGTTGAAGCTTTACTAATATTTGAAACATACTGAGACTGGATTTGCATGTGACTTTTATGACTTTTATGACTTGTGAACATGTACTAAGCTGTCTCTCTCTATCTCTTACATTCACACATGCTTACAAGCAGGCAAACCTGATAGCAAGCTTAACATGGCAGGCTTAGGCTAATTAAAGTGATTAGGTGTTTTTGTCTGAGTACTGTCCTGGTTTACTGGACCAAACCCATGTCCAGCCCGTTTGCGGTCTGCCTGCCAGGAGATCAGGAATGAAAGGCTGGGACTCACCCTTTCCCCTCTCTCCGATTCCCTGTTGTTAGCCTAGATGCCAACAAAAGTATTTCTGCCCCTCATCAACAGACAATGAGAGAGATATGAAGTCTGTCTGTGATGGGAAGACAACAGGGCTTGAATTCATAATAGTATAACATATTATTTTCTAATAGTATTGCTCCCTTTCGAGCCAAATCTGCACTTTCAATAATTTAATGGTCATTTCATGACTGAGTGCATTTACTAAGTTAATTCAACATCGGATGACATCTTCCTTATATTAGATCAGACTATTTCCCATAAAAAGCAGATAGCTTCAGTAAATCAAGACTCCAGCGAAATTATGAGCAAAAAGAGTCAAAGTGTGGGTGAAACCAACAAGATTAGGGGATGATGAAGAGTAGAACTCTCTTTGGTACGTTTGATATCCGCTTGTCTCAATTGACCTGTAAAATCGTAGAGACTGGAACAAATGCAAATTGTGCTGACTTGCTTGCACCAAAAAAAAATCCTGAAGGCTTTTCAAATGAACTCACTCTCACAATAGTGGGTGTCCAGAGCGGGGTGAATATACGGTCTGAGTTCTGAATGGCACAATGTGTGAGAGCCAAACGGAGCTGTGAAGGCTCAGGACCCTCCAGACCGCCCGCCTCTGCTGAGCCTCGGCTGAGCCTCGGCTGCTTCCAAAGCGCAAAGCTGACCACCATCGCTACAGTCCTCTGGCTGCACTAGAATTTTGAGCCTAAAACATTTTGGAAGAAATTAAAATATAAAATTACAAATTCTAATAATTTGACCATCCAAGACTAATGTGGAAATAGCAATGATCAAGGCACACACATAACTGCCGCACCATTTGAAAACTGTAAATGTAGGGCAGCTGTGAAAAGATAGTCATTACTTTGTCCTCTCTACTGGATAAATTCAGTGACTCTCTGCACTTTTTGAACTATATTAAGATGAGTTATTTTAACTGTAAAAGGCTTATTTGAAAATGTCTTTGCAAATTTGTCCTGTGGTTAAATATCAAATTGGAGATGAAAGAGGTACGATGTTTGATTCCTGAAACAACTAAAGTCAATAGCCATGCAACCTGTTGCCCGTGAGCCAAGACATTGAAATTATTTTCTGCTTACTACTAATATTATTACTACTACCAAAAGGCTACTTTGCGAAAACCGGATATTCTTTCAGATATTACATACAAAAATTAAATCTATTTTATCAGTATACTGTTCATTGCACCTGTCATCAATGTACAATAATGTGTTCTTTAGCTACAGTAAAACACAATAATGGTTTAACCGATCCCATAATCTTGAGAATAATTATTTTCACTTAAAGGTGGGGTAGGTAATTTTGGAGAAACCAGCTCGAGTGCGCTAGAATTTGAAAATACACAGCCGGAAAAAATCTGCCACTTCCTTACAGAGCCCCTCCTCCAACACACACGAACGCGCACATGACCAATGAGGGCACGAGATAAGTTTGTGCACAGATGGAAGGCTGACAGGCAGGTAGGCCATCCAGTTATTTTAGCCGGGCCGGCTCAGATGATTGGTCGTGCTTTTTACAGTACTACGGCTTCCACAGATGACATTTTTTTATGGATTTTTTTGTCAAAGCACTTAAGATATTCATTGCTATCGGGATGTTAAGAGCATTCCATGGAATATAACAAAAAATGTATCTCGAGCCGGTTTCTCAAACTTACCTACCCCACCTTTAAGTACTATTGGTATTTTATAAGCAGTGGTTTTATTTAACAATCAAGGTCAAATACTTCAGTAATGAGTACCAATCTAACTCAAGTTCTTTAAAGCTTAAACTTAAGAAAATATCCATGTAAATTTAAATTGGAGTCCTGATTGTAACGTCCAAGGGAAAAATGGTGTATAATGCAATATTCTCTCTAAGCACTTTTGAACATTAATGCTAGTATACTGCAAGAGTGAGACATTCAAATAAATGACCAACTTTTATAAGGACATGTCTGGCAATAACTAACTAAGATATGCAGTTCCAAAAAAGAGATCAGATTCTACGTACAGTACGTAGAAACAGCCCCTCACTGTACAGCCTCCATGTCCATGACTGAGGAATGTTTTGGTAATATCTCTTTAAGAGAAGGACAAGCCTACAGCTGTGTGAGCTCCCTGCTTTGTTGCTCCTCTTATTTCTACTTTCAAACTTCATTTTCAGCCCGTGCAAAGGTTTTCAGAGCCGCTCTCCGGACGTTGGCAAGCAATCTCACCAGCAGCCAAATTTCCCAGCATGCCTTGTGGCGGGGCTGGCTTTGTTTGCAAAGTTAACTGTGAAGTTACTCTACTCGACATGAGATGAAACACAGACCCTGCTTCAGTCTTGCAGGATTACATGATAAATATAATATACAGCGCTTCATTTTGACATCATTTTTTATTATACACCAATATATAAAATCTATTTGGAAAATGTTTTAGGACTTTTAATGAATGATGTTAAGATCAAAGCTGTGGTTTAAAAGAGCTCCACTTATCTTTGAACACCGGTTATTTCAGACATATTATTATGTTTTATATCAAATGTCTTCTTTCATTATCCTTCCAGACTCTTGAATTAAACCAATGGGAATTGAAGACATCTCTTCAATCACACTGCCCTCAGTCTATTTTCTGATACTTAATAGCCCCGAAATGGGACCTATTTACTATGATGCAAAACTAAATTACATTTAATCCTAAAACCATGGAAACAGTTACAACTCTTTGCTCTGAAGTGGATTGTACATCTCTGGATAACATGCAGAGGGACAGTACAAGCGGCCTGCAGCATCTGGTGGACACCTGTAAGACTGCATCTCACTAGATCAGGGGTTCCCAACCTTTTTTCCCAAGAGCCCCCCCAAATGACTCCTGTTGGAAGTTGCGCAACAGCGGTAATTAAAGTTTAAAAGTCTCAAAAATGCTACAACTACTGTCCCAAACTGGATGAATGTGAAGTATTTTGTTAAAGGAGGATGAAAGCGTAATTAAGGAGCACTATTGGAGTGACTTTGATGGTTATTGGACTCAGGATTAATTAATTTGGATTCCCCCTGTATGAAGAAATTAAAGTGGACCTATCATGCTATATTTGAATAATATATTGTAGGGCCATACCTATATAAAACATGTCTGTGAAGTTTTTTTTTCAAAATACCAAACAGATCATGCATTTGAGCCATTCCTCATTTCGCTCTATTTGCTTTTTTCCAGCCCTGTTTTTGCAAGGGCTGATTCTGTGAGAAGTCTTCTTTGCTGCTTTTGTGGCAGACTACAGCGCCACTTACAGACCTGGCATATGTACTACAGCGTCTCCAGCGCTTTCGAGCAGCAATTGCCGTGGCCCAACCCCCCATTCCCCTGATAGGTGGAGAGTTGCCCATATAGGCGGAGCACCCCTTTTCTGACGTCAGAAAAATTCAATTCTGGATCAGCTCCGTTGCAGCCCCGTTTTTAGAGATTTGGGTATGGAGAAAAAGAGAGAGGGTTGTGTTTTCTGACACTTTGTGAGTTCCCTGACACACCGGGGACACATATTCATGTATACTGTAAAAGACGTACAAAAGTGCATTTTGCATGATAGGTCCCCTTTAAAGGACGGCGCAAGTGGAAACAATTCACAAAGAGATTAAACTGTTTAAAACACATGCTCAAAGTAAGCCGGATTTTGCCGATGTGTTTATGTGGATTCAAAAGTCGTAAATAATCTCCAAAATGGAGGAGACCGATCTGATCGGAGCAACTGTGACAAATAATCTGAAACCGGCATGGACAATGACAATGTTTTAAAAATGCGCTTATCCAGAAAAGCCTGGTTTGGACACTTTACGGGCAGAAGAAACATTTCTATTAAAGAAAGAATTATACATTTCTGTCTTTTTATGCCTTTAATAGCTACTAACTTGAATTTTTATTCAAATTAATTAATCAATTCTTTTTTATATTTTATTGTAATGTAGAGACAAGGCTTTTAATGACGCAATCATGTATTGCGTTACAATTATATGTAAAAAAAAAATCACAGGGTCCGATCACAAAATCCAAGGCAACATAAATAACAATGACCAGTCAGCGAATGGCAATAAAAATGTCAACACCGATTTGGATCAGCAGGACAAAACCAGGTTCCTGGGGTGGGCAGGAAATCAACTTCTGCCAACATTCTCAGGTGTTTCCAGAGTCACCGACAGAACAAACAAGCACAAATGACCTGCACACTTTACATCTTATTTATTCCAAGTAATTCCAGTACGATCTGTAACATCCTGGAATAAAGGACTGCTTGTAAATGTACCTTTGCTCCAGAAAACACATCTGAACAGTCTACAATCTTTCATATTTGACACACAAATACATTTGTAGTGAGACTTTTTTTGACTAAAGGACATAGTGTATGATTTTGCCTTTCAGTGCATTACATTATTATTATTAGTAGAAGTAGTGGTATTATTATTATTACTATTATAATAATTATTACAATATTATGCCTCATTTGTCCACAGTTTGCAAGCTCTGAAAAACGTAACATGTACAATATATCATTTTTTTATGATATTACATTTTCGTGTTTGGGTTATTGGGGTCACTTTCTGTAAACACAGTACCGTATAAATTACTCACTCAGATTGTTTCTGTGCCTTTGTTTCCTCTTCATGTATGGATCTGTTGGGTGAACAGAAAGAAACAACATGTCAGTTTGTGTGGATACATAAAAAAATGTGATGAGTGACAAAATCTTAGGCTCTTAAAGACAAAGAACAGGTTCAACATGTGTTTCAGCTCAAGCACTTCAGACCTGTAGGCTATCTGGTGCGCGCCGTTAGCTCTTTCATTTATGAGAGCTAATCTACTACAAGTGAACCGGATCACAAAGGGACAGACACTGACACCAGAGCAATTACGTTGTACACGTCTAATCCCTTACACAGCACTTAGGACAGTTTTAAAGGCCACCAGGGCACACTGCGGAGCTCCCTGAACTGTTAGGGTGCAGTTTGGTCCATTTTACAGCCACTGGGGCACATGCCTGATTATTAAGACCAGGGAAAGTAATCCCTGGAGTCAGGCCTCTAAACCTGCTCCGTCCCTGTAACCATGGCAGCAGACAGGTAGTGTCTGGGTCACAGGGCAAACATGGCCAGGCTTCAGCACTGCCCGCTGGTTAATGAAAAACTAGTAAGGTGAACACACACACATACTGGCAAAGACACAAGTGCATTGACATACATGACATGTGAAAGTACGTACATGCACAGAAACTAAAACAAGATTACAAAATCTCCGACACAGGTTCAGGTGAAAGTGGACGTGAGAAATTATACCAACACATAGCGGTTCTGGGTTTCAGTTAATCAATGGCAATGGATATTTCAGATGGCTAAAACACTATGACCTTGTGTCACAGTGAGAGGTGACGACCAGAAATGTTTGAATTGCTACATTTTTAAACAATTATATGTTTGCGAGGCAATTCATTTAGTCTTTGACAAATTAAAATTGACTTCTCATCCACTTTTCAGCCACCAGTCAATAAAGTTGACAATATATCATTCAAAATAAGACTTAACATTTAAAAGAGCACATTCCAGGCCCGAACAAAAGTGAAAAAAACGAATGAATAATGGCGCTCTGGGTACTAGAAGAATCGTCCAGTTTGCTCTTTCCTCTTCACAAAATGCCCAAATGATGGTCTGGTCTATCTTGCCCTTTTGGAAGAAACACATGATCTCCCCTGGCCTTTTCTCCATTTACCAGCTCTCCCTCTCTCTTTGCAGTTGCTATGAGACACTGCAGCTGAAGCCAAGGCTTCCACAATTCATTACTGGAGGAACAAAAGCCAAAGCTCTGGACAAAGCAGGGCAGACCAACTCAAACCAGCTCCCACTTAATACACACATCACACCTCTGAGTGCTCTGCTGATATACAAATGGCCAATTCAAGACCTCTTCTTTTCCCCTTTTTTATTTATTTTTTATAATGCCACGGGGTTGATGAAAAAGAAAACGCTCAGGATACACAGTAAGAAGTTAAAAGGTTGAAGATTTGGCACACTCAGTGAGTAGTTCATGTTTACTACATGATTTGTATAGCACCGAAACATAATGAAAGGATTTTAATAAGTTATTTTAATGGTGAAACACGCAGCTTTTGAAAGATTTGGTGCCATGGACTGAAAAGGCACAAATGCACCATCACTGCAACATCACCTGTCTCTGGCTTTCCACCAGTTCTGCCTCGCCAAATCATGAAAAATCAATTTTCCCTCCAACCAATCAGATCCCAATCTCTGGCTGTTCTCATGCAAAGAAAGAAAGGGGAAGGCCAATGAGAAACGGCCCTCTTCCTTCCCCTCGTATCCTACCCACACACGACAATCACCGCCTGAGAAATGCCAACGGACGGGCAATCAGTCATTGTAATTAGGCTGGCTGCCATTACGGAGCCTTCATAATTCAGGCTGGAGCTGGAGGACAGAGGTAGTGAGAGCCCAGCTGCCGGCTGCCTCAGCCCACCCCTGGCTCGCCCAAACCTCAACGCAGGCCATTCCCTCTCCCCTCTCCCCTTTTCTCTCTGATGGGGAGGCCAGCAGAATTATAAGGGGGGCTGGCTGACTGCAAAATTAAAACTCCCCTCAAGCTCCCTCCCTTCCTCCTTGTCTACCTCCAAAAACCGCTCCCACTCACACTTTCTCTTCACTGCACAGTTTTCCAAACTGCATGAGTGTGAGAGCAGAAACCGTGTGCTGAGAAAATAGCTTTTAAAAAGAGGAAGGGTCTTAATCTAAACATATAAAACACCTCTATAAAAATGGGCTCGGCTCATTTTCACCGAACAATTTTATTTGAAGGACTAAAGCCTGCAGAGAGGTATTGTCCACGCTGTTATAGGGATAGGGAACACTACATTTACAGTACAGACATGGCTCGCTTCTTTCTTTTTGGAATTCACAGCTAAAAAGGAAGCTATGGCAGTATTCTGTAGAGATTTATTTTATTTGCTTAAAGGCCATGGCTGACTCAGAAACTGGCTTTGCCTGTTGTATAGGACCTGAAGTTTTCTTGGCAGTAAAATGAAGAACTGCAAGTTCAGCCAAAATAGACAATAAAGCAGAATGGAGAAACATGCCAAATTGCCAGGGCAATTCAGTCCAGAGGCTCATTTTTCCAAAATGATTCACACTGGAAAGAAAAGCATTTCCCTGTCCTTAGATGAACTCAGTGTGCTCTCGGTCAGCATTTATAAAGGAAGAGATGGGGGAGGGAGGACAACGCGTGCACACTCAATCACACGTACGTGCATGTTGGCGTGTGCACACAAATACACATGCTGTGTCGACACAGCCATCGGTGCGTTTTGCTCGTGTGGAATAAGGTAATGCACTTGTATGCAGCAAAACAAAAACACACATATAAACATGCACTACTTTAAAATACATATTCAAAGTCACAGGGTATAACCACAGCATGGAATCTGTGCACGAAAGAACAAATCAAGAAGAAACTATCTGGGTAGGTGCCATTCTGCATGTGTCACACGCTGAACTGCACACTAACAGCGTGTACCAAAATGAAGGAACAAACTGTTTTTAGCATGTACTCAGTTTTTAGTACAACAGCAGCACCGTTGAGGAAGGAAGGAGGACTGAAGGCAAGTTTTGCATCAGTCAGCAGTCCTGAGGCCGGTTTATTGGCTTGTCTGGCTCAGCCGCCTGACAGTGTTCACCTGTTCCTTCTCCCCACGGCATGATGACAGTCAACGGTCCACTGAATACCTACAGCAGAGCCTTATATCGATAAATACCATGAAATAATAAAATCATTTTATGACCAAATATACATGGCTAAAGAAATTAAGGCTGCTTCTGTATGTCAGCACAACATGATATCTAAAGCGGTGGAGGAGTGCAGCACCGCTCATTAAGCCTCACAGTCAAATGAGATCTTAAGCAAACAATAAGTATTAGGTTACATAGAAAACATAAAAGCCTTCTGTATGCTTTTGCTGGACGCTTTTATGAACTCATAAGTAACTATGCTGCTACTAATGAATATACATATTTGTGCAGCTGCTTTGCGGTGCATCAGTGATACGCAGCAGATATACAATTAGATCAAGAAACTGATCAGTGAAAAAGGATAAGGGAATGAAGGATCAAACAAATGCCTTCACAACAATGTATTGCATATTAAATTGTTCTTTTAATGGTACTCTAAGCCATTACATTTCCACTCTCAGCATTTAGACCCTGCTTACTCAACAGATTATGCTCAGAAATCTTTAATAGCAGCTGCAATATACATAATGATTCAACCAGTGTCCCTTCTCCACACAGATATTAACTGATGAGCTCTTCAAGCAATAGAGAACTGCAAAACAGACTGTATGAACATTAAGACACACACATCTGGACAGAGGCATGAATGTGTGTGGACGAGGGTTAGAAGTTTTAAAATGAGAATAAGCAGGTCGCACAATATTATATAAGCAGGAAACAGGAAAATGCTTACATTTCAAAAGATCAAGGTAAATACAGAAAGCTCCAAACAGTTATCACTCAAATCTCCCCACAGAATATCGATGTATGACTCAAGAGGAGTCAACTTTTAAGAAGAGAGTTTCCTAAATGATGTTCCAAACATTGATGCAACTGTAAATAAATAAATACAACCTTTTCATCTTTAGAAACGGCAAGTGAAATTGAAGCTAAACTGCAGAGTTGTTGAAAAGTATTTTAGCGTGGCCCTCGATATGTGACCTTAGATCACTGGAATGGAGGGAGGGAAAAGTAAAGAAAATGTCCCAGAGCTTTAATGTTATCATATCAGTTTTTATTTCCTTTTTCACAAAATGGGGTTTCAGTATTGTCCAATTTGTTTATAAAATAGGACTCACACACTGAAGTAGTTGAAGTGACAAACTCAACTTCAACTGACTTCAACGTTTCTGATATAAAACATGTTGTCAGGATTAAATGAGAACCTTTTCAGTAAAGAGTCTGGTTGCGAACAGTCTTCAGCGACAGGTCATTACATTAGAGTATATTTATTTCAGTGCTTCTTGTTTTGTATTGCCTCATACAGGCTACATTTAAAAACAAAAAAAACATTTTCTTTCACAGAATTTCATCGGCATAACTACACTGTAGCTATGTTCGTATGACAAAATAAAGAACCTTGAACCTACAGAAAAGTCTCAATTTTATTGTACAGTTTGTGTATTTATATATTTCTTTTACCTTTTAATATTGATGCTATGCGACGTGTTATTGTACAATCCAAACTGCTTAAATATTGCATCTTGTGGCTCTTAAGTGTTATGCGAACATGCATTCAAATACGTTTAATCTGTACTTTGAGCTGTAATTTGACAATTATTACCATGATGTTTTATGTTTTTAATAATTTCTTATAGGCAGCTTTTTCTCTATTGGCCCAATAGTCTCATTTAAATTCAGTAAATTATATTTGTGTATAGACTTTGGTTCAGACAGCAGGAGTTCGAACAATTGCTGAATTTGCTAAAGTGAAATACTGAACTAATAATTTCCTGTTTTTTGACCATGCAACACTTCATCATCATATTTTCCAGTATCTCTATGGCACATTATTATAGGATTTTTAGAGAGAAACTAATAACCATTTTGCTGCATGGATTTCATGCCCTTTAGTGTTGTACATGTTTGCACTCACCATCTGCATGAATTACACTAACCATTAACACTGTTCAGTGTGACAGAGTTAACCCAAAGCTTATGCTTTATCTCCTTCCCATGACAGTGAACCTCAAACCAATTGACACCTTCCAACAACTAAGCAACAAATAAAGAAAATAAACTACAAAGAGAGGAGCCGCAACAGGAATACACTTTAAACAACAGCACTAGAGTACATTAAAATACTGGTATCAAGGTAAGATTCCACATCGTAGTTTTTATAATAGAACATGTTGGATAACCTGTACATAGAAGTCCTTTATTAGAAAAGTAAAAACTACCATACCAACAAAACTGTTCAGGATACAAGAAGTTAACAGGCTGAAGATTTGGCACACTCAGTGATTAATAATAATAATAATAATAATACATTTATTTTGGGGGGCGCCTTTCATAACACCCAAGGACACCTTACAGGGCATAGAGGCAATATAGGGAACAATTAAAACAGTGGATTTAGTGAAGTATCAGCCGGGGTAAGACAAGACAAACAACAGGAAATGGACTATAGAAGGACACAAAAGGACACAGGGTACAGTTTCTAAAGAAAATGCCAGTTTGAACAGGTGGGTTTTGATTAGTTAATATACATGCTTTTTATAGCACCAAAACATAATGAAAGGATTTAAGGCAATAACGTATTTATATACAACACAAATAAAGTTATTTTATTGGTAAAACACCCAGCTTTATAACGATGTGGTGCCATGGACTGAATAGGAAGGCACCGAATATTTTAATTTAAAAGTAAAAACTACCTAAAGACAAAGTCAATTCTCAAAGGACACTTATATATTCTATCGATATTTTAATGCTTAAAAAACGATTTTCATAAATGCCACACTACTCCACACACATATGGTAGGACAAAGAAAGGCTGCAGTGGACTCACCATAATAACGCACCATGTGCTCGTCGCCTGTCAGCTGCAAGTCTCCTCCTAGCGCGTCCACAGTGCAACAGGCGTGAGGGAAAACCAAGAAAAAAGCGGCATATCAGGCACTCTCTCCGGCTACAGCTGCTGCCTGTGGCGGTGCTTCGGTGCTTCGAGGAAGGGGGCAGTTTGAGAAGTGTACGAATCACCGCTGCTCTTCACGCAGTCCTGATTCAAATAGCCTAGAAAGTGATCCTCAGCCGAGTTATAATCTACAATGCGGTTTGACGACTGTCGTGAGGACGGGATTACACACATCCCGGGGAAAGCTTTTCATCTGTTTCATCCGATGCATGTAGCCTTCTGTCCCCAATACCCCTGCACGGCTGCATGGATAATCTGACTCACTTCCCTGTGCGTGAAGGCTGGACTGCGAGTTTTTTATCTCAGCCAACACAGGGTTTTTACTGGTAACGTTTATGGGGAAACAACATATTTATTTGCCCTCGTTTCGTCTTTTTCATGTGGCGGATTCAAATCCTGGGCTGGCATTTCTGCTGCAGAACAGAGTTTGAGGTTCATATAGTGGAGTCTAACACAGTGTGTGTCAGATGATTTGGCCCACAGTCTGGCAGCAGAAAGAATGAAAATTAATATTTGATGCCATGACTGATCAATACCAAACATCTGCTCCTGTGAATAACTTAGAAACTGACCTACAGTGCATCACATAATATTCTCTGTGAGGCATGAAGTTCATTTACTTTTACATTTAGGGTTAATGCAGATAAAGTGCTTATGATCCACTCAAAATGTTGGGTATTTTTGTAAAATAGCAGTGGAATTAGTCTTGGAAAATTGATGATTGGACGTCCTTAGTTTGCATATCATTGATAAAAAAGTTGTGAAAAGAAAAGTGTTTGGTAAATCATATCAGAATTAAAAAATATGTCAGAAATAGTTTTACATACATGTATTTATTTGACAGTTATTCATTCATTAGATTTGGTGAACTTAAATTATTTAGAAATATTTCCATTTCTCAGCCGTCAAGCACAACGTATCCTCTGCTCGGATCACTTTAGCAGTCAAGTCAGTTCCTCTCCAATCCTTCAGACTGAGTGGCCTCAGGGATGTTTTAAATGTGATTGGAGTTGTCACTGAGAATAACTCTCACTGTATTTTATGATGCACCTGTTGCACGAACTGCTCTAAAAAATACCAGACTTGACAGACAGTAAACACAGGCTTTTCATCCTGGGCACACTAAGTACTTTTACCCAGCAACATGCTTTGCTCCAAAGCAGCGCCACTTAGGTTGCTCGAGTCGGTAGCATCTATTAACACCAGCACTCATTGAGGTGACTCATGTTTCTTGGAGGCCTCGCTGAAATGCATGATCATTGAGATCCCGCTGCACTGCCGTGGCCCAAGCAACACACAACCCTGTTGACCCCATTCTGCATAGAGACAAGGGTAATGAGATTAGCCGTGCATGTGTGTGAGTCGTTTGTGACGTGTCCTCCGCAGATTGTGCGTGCACAGCTTTCAGGCCCTGTAGTTCAAGTGACAAAATCACTGCAGTAAGGAGGGTGAGGATAACTGGGCGGGGTGAATGGGTTCACAGCGCTGCAAGCCCAGGGCAATAGTTGTGCCTTTGTGACTTTCACAAAGAACTCCCAACCTCTTTATGATATTTGGTAAGCATTCTTTAATGCAATTGTTAAGCTTTTATGTTGCGTTGTAAAATCCCAAATGATATTTGAATTTCCTTCCGGTATCTACAACTTCTAAACACTGTATTTTAGCTGACTATATTAACCACTGATTACATTGTTTTGATCTTTGCAAACACTCTGTTTTCTTCCATTAGGATGTCCTGCATGTCAGACAAAGTATGGAAACCTGTTGCTCTCAATGGAAGTCGTGAATAATTTGTATATGAACATAGCCAGCTGCCAACTTCTTTACAACAGTGGGGTGTGTCTGACACTTACTCAACATGCAGCACAACATGTCCCAGCAATGCATTCTGGTCTTTTGGAGTTTTTAAAGACTCGGCTCCCTTAGACTTTCAAATGAATTGACAATATAAAATAGCAGGTAAAGAGGCTATTATTCTTTAACTCAGTAAAAATCAATGTTAAGTGACATTAATATTTTAAAACGCTGGTTGCACATTTCCGTTTTTTACAAATTGGATGTGAGTTTGCAATGCAAAGCATTTTACAGAGTGCTATCCTAATATGATTTAACATTTTACACTCTATTGATTATTTGAAGCAATTTGATTTTCTATCCCGTGAGGTGGTTCAGTTGTTCTCTGAGGAGTTGTTTGCTAGAGTACATGTGAGGACCACTGAGAGAGTTTCTGGATGCACCACAAGGTTTTGCCCTCAACACTATCTGGTACTCCAGATACAGACGCAAGGACAAAGACACAACTATTCTGCTAGTTAAATCAAATTAGTTTTTCAATTTGATATTAAACTGTTCAGAGAGGCTTCAAATCATCCTTAATTCTTTGATTAATTACATGTCAACCACTACATCAGAGCAACCAAAATCAGCCGTATTTTGCCTTGTTTCATTATTTAGTAGAATATTGGTTGAAAAAATGCCACATTTTATGATGAAAATTGTAAATCAAAAGTATTTTGAAGCTGATTGGGCTGGTTTTGACACAGATTTCCTCTTCTACGTCATTGTATTGAACTACAACATGTGATGTATAGCTAAATGCTTACATATATAATTAAAATGGAGGGTTTTTTCTAGCCCAGGGGCAGCTGCTCTTGGTCTCCTATCCAACAAAACAAAAGTCAAAAAGCTAAATTCAGATTTTTCAGAAGTCACTCTTGTCCGACAGACCCTGAATGCATACATCCACAGCCTGTTTCTATACTTTACTTCAGACAATGAATCTCTTATGCTGCTTGATCAAGAGTCCAGACACAACATGCATACAAATGTAAAACCACTTGATATTTAGATTAAGGATTACGACTTACTTGTCCCATTGCTTCTCCTAGAATTCAATGGAGTTCGCCATCATCCATAAGCATGTGAATTCCAGCTTCAGGGTAAAGCGATGAGGTAGCCTGTGGCAGTGGTGAGACGTTTTGCCTGAATGCTCCTTGACCTCAGAGTGTCTGGAGGCCCTTTGCACGCTAAGCCATGGTTATTTGTAAACAGAATGCTTTACTGCAGTTCTCTACGCTCAGCCTCTGAATAAGGCCACCATGCACAAAGAGACCATTCTCTAAGCTGTTTGGGTCCCATTTCTGCTTTCTACACTCAATGTTTGTATGACAGGCCTTCATTTGCTTTGGATGGAGGAAATAGGACTTTTTTTGCATTCATTAACCAGTAAACTGAGCACTGTGAGACTTGAGGGTAATGCTTGATATCAGTAGTTCTTCATAGTGCCTAGACCATCAACATTACTGACAATACACCCCCCTAAAGTACGGCATGAAATCAAACAAGATTGTAAACCAAAACTGGCACCAGACCTCAAACACTTGGCTGTCGCTAACTTTCTCACATTCTCCGTTGCGCTAGTCTGTTAACTTTCAGAGCTACGTCCTTCTGGAAAACATGTTCATTAAATTCCCAGCAGGAGTCCCTACGTGGGCTTCAGCCTGTCATTGACCGATGCATGAATGACTTAATATGCGTCTGGATTTGTAACCTGCGAGGGCTTAAGAAAAGGCCTGGGAGACAATAGCAACTGAGGCAAAGCTGCAGAGCCTTCAGTCTAAACACAATCTCATTGTTCCTGTTTTTCACAGTTAGAGGGTCCTCGCCCACCCCCCACCCCATGACACCCTAAGAACCTGAGTCCGCTGTCCCACCGTAGTCTCCATATTCCTCCAGCTCTGAGTGTTGTTCGCGGGGCCGGTAATTAAACAGGGCTGCCTCTCAGTTTCTGCAGCTCCATGGGGGGAGTTGCTCCATGAAATGCACTCCTCATTCTGAGTCCAGACGGCAGCTGATGAGGGATTATCTGCTGGCAGAGGCATGGCATACTCCCCTCCATAATCTTCAATTAGTTCAGTTCACGGTGATGTGTTTGGTGGACCTGCCACTACCTTTCCCACGGCTTCTTCAAAAACATCACACCCTTGTATTGAACAATCACTTTACGTTTCCTCCAAGGAGCATCAGATTGGTAGAAATTATCTTTGAAGGCCATCATTTTTTTTTTAACCAAAGATAACACCCATACTTAAAAGTTGTAGGTTTAAACTAAATGTATTGACACATGGTATTTTTCAGTACAAATGTTGTGTTTTACAAAATCTATATTCAAGTTATATCAACCACTAGGCATCTTAAATTAAACAACGACCAAACCAAATATGTTCTTCTTTGTAATGTTGCTACTTCATGCATCCAACATTACAGGAAAGACACCGAAACACTCAAAGAAGTAGTTTGATCCTATCTTATGCAGTTCATCAAGTATTACAATGTCTAAAGCATGAGCTTACTGCATCATAAGTGCTTGTGTTTCTTTTGACCTAAAATAATGGCTATGATAAAGTTCAACTACACTACCTTATACTGACATATATTGAAAAGCTTGTTGTGGACTAAAATGAGGATGCATATCTTGTGAGCTGTACCTTAATGCAACAGTCAGGGTGAAAAGAGTCTTGAGTTGCCTTTGAGAGGGTAAGAAAAAACCCAGCTACAACTTAATAAAAAGAAACAGACTGGACAAAGAACACCCAGATTGATACCATTCTAAGTGGGTGCACCTAAATAACCCTAACTAGATATATCTAATCAAGAACACAAAGAAATATCATATGGAAAAGCCATCACTGGCCCACCAATCTCAGCTAATATGGCTCAAGTTACTTGGCAGCAGCTACCTTATACTCTCTGAGGTAAAGCCATAACAGGCATGCTCTGCAGTCATCAGCACTCAAAGTCTTGGTTCATTTACAGTTTGAACAACTGAGAATTCAGAAGGTGTGTCTCAAATTTCTAAAAAAGAAAACCCATTAATTACTTTGGCTCAGGTTGGAGTTTTAAAACACAGTTCGGCGTCTTGATGAAATACAATACGTATACACAGAGTTCAAGTGCTGAAACCTTTAGCTGTTTGAATGCACCGTTAATGCATTACACTTCAGTATTTTATGAAAATGATATTGTATTTCAGATGAAAAAATGCAATCATCATGCTTCTTCCTTACTTAATCAGCTAATAAATCATGTTATCAGGACAGGATGATATTTGTTAATATCTAAAGACTGCAATAATCAGACAAAACCCAGAACTCCAGAAACATTTCCATTTGAATAATTTATCTTTCATCGGGCATCTCGAGTTCTGACAGCATATTTGTTAAAGTGAAACTAGGTCTGTATTAAATGAACCGCCGTGTTTGGAGAGGAACACAATATTTAGTTGAACCAGTTCTCAGCACTTTAACATTGCTTGATATAATGTTGAAAAGTATTGGCTCTTATACTTAATGTCACTCATAGTGGTCTAACGCCAAGAGATTTTAAAACTATAATGAAATATTGAGCCTTTAGGCACATAAAGATAATATGATAGGGATCAATAAATCCTTCTCGTCAGTGAGGAGGTTATCTGATCCGCTCATCAAGCAACAAAGTGATAGCCAGATATGTTGGACAAGGAGGTTTTGAAATGAGCCCCTCAGCACTTCCCTCTCTCTTGATAATCAGTTTGTTTTCCATGAGAAGTCATCAAAAAATGTCTGGGAAATCATCTCATATTAAAGGCAATTCCCAGGTCTATTAAAAAATGTCAAAATCAGAGCTCTTAAAGAAGAACATACTAGATTTGTTGTTTAACACTGCACTACTTCACTAACTTCAGTCTTGTTTAAACTGTATTGTGATTTAAATATTCTGGATCCCCTTCTCCATTCTACAGTATCAGTCACAATCTTAATTTAATAATGAATTAATAATTTGATCATTGAGCAGAAGACATTAGTGGAGCCAGTCTTATATGTATATTATCTGAAGATACATTTTTACAAATGTTACAACTGCAAACCCCTACATTTCTTCTTGCCAGGATTCAGGTTGGATATTAATGACATTCTTCCACTGTTAATCAACATGTATCATATTTGTAATCTTTTATCAAGAGGGTAACATTTGGTTAAAACTAACTTTGTGAACATTTTAGTGAGTATTATAGGTGCCTATATGAATTGATTCAGTGTCTATAATTTTGCATGTTCACTTGCAGTCTCAAATATATTTAATAAAATGCTTTACGAAAAAGCACAAAGAACTATACTAGAATACATATCAATGCAGATGAAAGCGTAGAAGTACATTTTAAATACATTTGCTATTATTTTCTTTTACAAGATTGACTCCAATACCTCAAGCAAAGATCACATAGCGTCAAATGTTGTAATGACAACTTCAAAAGAAAAAAAAGCTCAACTAAAAACATATACAAGCTTCAGGACAACCCATTCAACTTGTGGTTTACTCTTAGGTGCACAGCAGGTCATGCTTTATTATTATAAGAGGCGTAAAACTCAGCACCACCCATAAGGTGAGTCACCTCAGCTCAGGTAAAGTGATCACGTGCTTCCCCCTGGCACCACGGGTCGGCCACTTCATCCCATTATTGGTGAGAAAAGCTGACCCATATACCTGCCACTGACACAAGGCCAGAAAGGCTGTTACACAAACAAGTCATGGGACTCCCCTCACTTTACCTGTGACCTGCTTTTTAAGGACAAGGCTGCAAGGCTGAACGCACACGCTGCCAAGTGCTTTTGTAGATGTGTGTATATGGGTCTTGTTTGTTTTCCCTCGGAGCACAGTGATAGGATTAGATTAGGTCGGCAGACATGCCTTAACAAGATGTGGGGCAGGCCTTGATAACACGCTCAGATGAGCTGTCTATCTTTGGTCATGGGACTCCATGAACTCGCTCACCCCAGCCGTGCAAATTAAAAACAGTTGTCTGCAGATACGGATATCAAAATAAAGCAGGGATCTTGTTTTGTTATACTCCTACACATGCAGCATGAATAAAGTTGTGGCTCATGCATATTTGTCTTGTGCATTCACCATCGCATTATTATGTGCATATTTTTCTATGTGCGGTGTGTTTGCATGTGTCAGTGCACAAGTGATCTTTGCATGTGGCATCTAATGTTTACCTCATGTGGCCTGGCCCTGTCGTTTGTCGGGCATTACCGCATCTGATCCCTGTCAGAGCTCTTGGACCGTCTCCATTCGAGGGTTTTATCCCTCCAGCTGACCTAGAGGATCTTTGCCGTTTCACGCTGTCAGTTGGGCCATCCCCACAGCCCTGCTGCGGTTCTCTTACTCAACACGGCATGTGTTATTCATCACATGTTGTCATGAGCCGTCAAAAGAAGCCATGACAAATGCTGCTTTTCTGTTTATGAAATGATCACGTTGGCCTCACACTTCAAACCACCATTATCACTCACAGCTTGATGCTCTGCACTTGCAAAATCTGTTTTGTGGGCAGGCGCTGACACAATTCAAAGGCAGGAGGACGTTTCATTTGCAAAATAAATGGAATACAACATTCTTCACTACATGGCAGTGCTGTGGATCAAAAGCTGAGAAAACAACAGGAAAGAGACATTCATATAATTTATGATCAGACTTGTGGATTTATCACAGAGCAACATACTTTTTTCCTTTTACAGTAAGTAGATTTATAGCATGGAGCAATACACGCTAGTCACTGCACAATACGATGACTGTATATCTCTTACACCCCCCCACTGCTCACAGAGATGACAAACATGCATTGTCCATGTCCAGGGCCAGAACAATCTCTTCCTTTGTGGAGCAACGCTCAAAGGTCAGGCAAGGTCAAGGATCTTTAAGAAGCGGAGTACTGTAAAAAAAATGCACACATGTGTGGAAGGAAAATAGGAACAGTTTGCAAGGAAGCTATTTATAGAAGATTGTGCAGTGTACTTTACTGTAAACTCATTGACACCAGTTGAAATCAACCTCTTACTTGTGAACCTCCATTTTATTCTTGCTTTTAAAATGCTCACAAATCTTGGAACCTGTTGAGACAAAGCCTTCCCGCTGTCACAGAGCTGTCCTGAAAATATTTCGGCTGTAGCATGGACAGTTTAGTCCCTCTCTGCGTCACTCCTTATTTCCCTTCACCCCTCCTTCTCCACTCGGGCTGAATCAGCACACTGGGCCCCCCGGTGTCGCTTCGCAATGGCATCACCCCTGATTTACTTTGGTGAGCCGGCACATGCATCACGGACAGAGAGCTGTTTCCCCCAATGACAGAGCCAGAAGGGGCCGGGTGGGCGGGAAATGAATTTGAAACAGCCGAGATGGCTCAAGTGAAAGAATCACCAACGAAAAAAAAAAAAAGTTTTGCTCAACTGAGATTTAAGGGGAAACAGGCATAATAAATCAAAAAGAGCTCATGGAGCTTCTCTGTAATGTTGTTTTGGCTCTTGTTCTCAATTTAACATTTAAAAATACATCTGTATTCACTTTTTTGTATGTAAAAACCACAGAGTATTTGTCATGATGTAAATTATAATCCTGCGTGATAACTAAACATGAAGCAAAGGAAGGAGATTAGTGTTAATTGGCACACGTGGATATTGCTCGCTAAACTTCTATCTGACCCGTATGATTAAACGGGAACTTGTGCAGCAGCTTGTCTGCTCTTTAAAAATGTGCGAATTGCTCTGGACGGAGCAAAGATTGATTGTACACGGGTAGGAAATCTGGTGCACACTCAGTCAGTATAATTTACTGGGTCATTGGACACAGATTTCTATCTTTCTCTTTGGAGCATTTGGGGTTAAGATAATCTCATTAGTAGCCATATATTTTAGAGTGGTTCGCGTCAGTATTCGTGCTCCCACATGCAGATTTACCAGATGGGGAAATATTTAGTAAACTTTTACAACAAGAGAGTAGTAAATAAAATCCAGCAAAAGTAAGTATGTGGATTATATTGACGTGGGTCCGCAATGGTGTAAAAGAAAGTTACTGTCAAGAGACAGAAAAAGCATTACAACACCCATAGACTGTATGGAAACACCACACAACTCAGTAAACACCATGCAAAATGTGGACCTTATTTGATCATTGTACAACAGTAATTAATGTAACATTCATAGTCATGTTCATAGTCACCTTTCGGCCAAACATAGTGTTGGAAATTCAAAACATATGAGCATTTTAGCAACTTCTGGTATAAGATATTTAAACGCTTAAAGGTGGGGTAGGTAATTTTGGAGAAACCAGCTCGAGTGCGCTAGAATTTGAAAATACACAGCCGGAAAAAATCTGCCACTTCCTTACAGAGCCCCTCCTCCAACACACACGAATGCGCACATGACCAATAGAGAGGCGAAGTCCCTCCCCTTCCGAGGGAGCTCATGGGACCCCGGAAGCGGAAAAATATACATTGAAGTCAATGGAGAGAGAAACGTTATCTTTTGATCCCGTTTGAATTGTGCCACGAATTACACATATGATGTTTGTCAATTTAAAAGATAATTTTGCAAGTCAAAAAAATAATAATGTGTCGTAAAACTGTGAAGTAACACATTTTTTTTGTGTGAAACGCTGAATGAACTACATCTCCGGTCTAGCAGTAGTGACGGCCATCTTGGTGACGTGTGTTGTTCTGTCTTGTCAACAAAAGGATTGACTACCCTGACTATCACCACAATGAAACACGTCCAGAAGAATGTCATGCAAAGCTCCCTTCCTTCCTCTGATTCTCTCTGAACTGCCTGGTCTTTTTAATGTTTAATGTCAACCATTTGTGCAGATAGCGTGAAGTAGAAAATATCGTAGATGCTATAGCTAGCGTTAGCATTTCTCCCCCGGGCTTAAGTTGTGTATTATAGAATGATCACACAGGTGTGACAGTACTCAAAGGGTTCACGAAATATGACGACTACTCTTACTGTTTAACATGTTGGGTTACTTGATGTTACTTATTGTTAAGGCTAATAAAAATGACACGGCTGTAATGCTAACTAACGTGCTAGCTACTAGCTAGGTAGCTAACTTGATCCAGCCACTCCTGGTCCTTTCATCAGACGGGAGGCGAAAGAACGAGCAAGACCCATTGCTGGTATGATAACAACCTGGTACTAAGCACACAGGCATCTTGTTAAAGTTATCTTATCTTAGCCAGCGCCATATAGATAGACGATATATCTATATAGCGCTGACATAGCTCTCTCTTAGTGGAGGAAAACAATGGTGACATCACTTACGCGACTCTGGGATTTGTAGTCTTTCTAGTTGCGTATTTTGTCATAGTCTTATATTTCAACAGTTTTACGACAAACTGTGACTTTTTTTTACATGGAAAGGATTGTTTAAGATTGACAAACATCATATGTGTAATTCGTGGCACAATTCAAACGGGATCAAAAGATAACGTTTCTCTCTCCATTGACTTCAATGTATATTTTTCGGGGCCGGCTAAAATGATTGGTCGTGCTTTTTACAATACTACGGCTTCCACAGATGAACTTTTTTTATTGTTTTTTTATGTCAAAGCACTTAAGATATTCATTGCTATCGGGATGTTAAGAGCATTCCATGGAATATAACAAAAAGTGTATCTCGAGCCGGTTTCTCAAATGTACCTACCCCACCTTTATTTAGTACCGTAACTTACATGAACTGCGTTTATCGGTCATGACAATCGGTTGTTTCGTGAAAAGTCGAATGGAGTATTATTTCCATTGTTTTAATAAAGGATGTTCCAGAATCCAGTGTGCTATGCTAAAGGACGGAACATACAGTAAAGGAAACATTCAATAGGTTTTCGTGAATTCAAACAGCTCTGGATCCCACTAAGGTACTTCCGGGTCATTGGTAGCACCTTTTAAACATTTAGCTCCTCCCACCAAATTAACCATTTCATAAAAAAAAAAAAATTATACAGTTTCAAAAAATATGACTTATTTACAGCTTGTAAGCCCCCTAGATATAACACAAAGATAGTAAATATTTCCATACATCTTTTACTTCAGACATAACAGGTGTTTTGCAACATACTAACATAACAACAACGTTATGTGTCTCACGTGATCTTGAAAGCACGCGAGAACACTCTATTTAATTGAGGGAAATTATGCGCCCCCTTCTTGCCAACCTGACCCCCAGCTGGGCAGACCGTGGCGAATCTGCCGCACACTTCCACACATGTGAGTGAATACTGAATAATGACTGTCTAAAATAAAAAAAGAACGACCAAATGTGCTCCTATAGTCGCGATACTGAAATGGAAATGACACGGAGGTTAATAGCGAGCTTTGTTAAAGTATTTAGTGAGCGTGTACGTGTGTGTGTGTGTGTGTGCGTGTGTGTGTGTGCGTGTGCGTGCATGCGCGTGTATGCTTG